>PVHX01017123.1:0-41041 GCA_004024805.1 Geosciurus inauris | reverse complement strand
AAGCCACGCCTCCTGGCTACCGCTGCCTCCCGGTGATCCTGTACTCACACATACACGAGCGAAATTCCTGCGTGGGATGTTGAGCTGCAGAATGATGCCAGGAAGCTGGCTGGAAAACGGCACCTCCACCACTTCCAGCTTTGGTCCCTGAGAGCCTAGCGCAGAGTGGACTGTCTAGGCCGCCATCTTGGAACCCTAAACATCTACTCTCAATAAACTGAACACCGACGTTGTTAGTTCACAGGTAATGTGCTGAGAACTTTAAATATTTCATTTAATCTCAACATTCTCTAAGAAAGGTATTATCATTCCATTTTAGATATAAAATATACAGAGATGTAAAAGGTTAAATAACCTGACCAAAATTACACACTTACCTGTGTAGCTCCAAAGTTGTGCCTTTTGTTATACCCTGCTATCTCTGAGAGGGACCTAAAGCAGAATAACTAACCTTAAATAGGGGAGCTATATATATGAAGAGGGGAAATATTCTTTGCAATATGAAGAAATAACTCAGCCAAATGCTATGGCACACCTATAATCCCAGCTACTCAGGAGACTGAGGCAGGAGAATCCAAATTCAAGGCCAGCCTCAGAAACTTGCAGGACCTTGTCTCAAAATAAAAAATAAAAAGTGTTGGAGGTGTAGAGCACTACTGGGTCTGATCCTCAGTGTGGAAGGGAAGGGAAGGAAAGGGGAAGGGGAAAGAGGAAGGGAAAAAAGAAGGAGGAGGGGAAGGGAAGGAAAGGGAAGGGAAAAGGAAGGAGAAGAGAGGGGAAGAGAAAGGAAGGGGAAGAAAGGAGAATGGAAGAGAAGGAAGGAAGAGAAGGAAGGAAGGA
Organism: Geosciurus inauris; assembly: GCA_004024805.1. Classification (NCBI taxonomy): domain Eukaryota; kingdom Metazoa; phylum Chordata; class Mammalia; order Rodentia; family Sciuridae; genus Geosciurus; species Geosciurus inauris. Next base: position 40,201 of record PVHX01017123.1, on the reverse strand, counting down.
AGGGAGGGAGGGAGGAAGGAAAGGAGGGAGAGAGGGAGGGAGGGAAGGTAGAATGTAGGCAGGAAGGCAAACTCCTAATTATGGCTGACTGGAAATTTAGGGCACATCCCAAACACATGGTACAACTTCTACAGATACTAAATAAATTCACAGCCTCCAAAAATAAAACTAATCATTACTGGGTAAAGTTTGAGGGAGGGGAACCAAAACTTGCCACTCTGCTGGCATTCAACAGCATCTCTATTTCCCTTAAAGATATGGCAGATTGAGTGAGGCCTTTCCATCAGGTTCCCAACAGGTCCTGGGCTCAAAAGGGAACCTGCTGTTGGCGGTTGAAGATAGGACTTTGATTAAGACAGTCAGCTCTTACCATCTAGAGGAGATAAGCTGGTATGGAGCTTATCTAGGCTGATTCTTTTTGCCCAACTTTTCATCATTTCATGTTAAAGGTAGGAAAAAGTGAATCGGCTGCTACTGATAGATCTTGAAGAGTTGAGTGAGGGAAAAGGCTCAAGCCAATACTTAAGACACATGGCTAGAAGTTGTCTGAGAATTTACAGTGACTGTTTTCTTACAATAGTACATAAAATTGAAGCTATATATTTAATTTCTTTTCTAAAATGCCAAAATCTCCCACTTACATTATGGATATAAAAGCAGACACAGAAGTCTTTCCTTCCAATACATAAGAAAATGAGTCATAATATATCGCTAACTTTTTATATACCCCTACACTGGCTGCCGGTATATTTTTAATTCCCAACCATGAAGACGTATTTTTGTCCCAGGAGCCCACAAGATAGTAGTATGTCTTCAATGATATCTTTTGTGAAAAATTTTGATGATAGGTTATAATTAACCATGTGCGAAATATGCTCTAAAAACTCAAAACAATCATGCAACAATATTAACCGCATGTTACAGAGGAGGAAACAGGCTCAGGTAGATTAATGCCTCTCAACCAGTAGGGACTAAGCTAAGATAAAAATACAGGCAGTCTGACTCCAGGTACTCTACCTGCTCTTTTTTTTTTTTCAGTTGTAGACGGACACAATACCCTTATCTTATGTATTTATTTACATGGTGCTGAGGATCAAACCCAGTGCCCCATACCTGTTAGGCAAGCACTCTACCACTGAGCCCCAACCCCAGCCCTCTACCTGCTCTTAATCACAATTCCTTACTATTTCCAAGTATAGGCCAGATACTTGCAGTGCCAGAATCAGAACATTCGAAACCTTAGACTTTCTTCTCCAATAGACTAGAAATTTGAAGTCCTGGGGAATTAAGCAGCCTGTCCAAAATCACACAGTAATGAGCAGAAGAGCTGGGACTTAGAGCCCTGATCTTCTGACTCCAAATTCAGTGGTCTTTCTACCACAGTGCACAAATCCAGTGGAGGAGAGGGAGCAAAGGAGCCAGGCATGGTGGCACACATCTGTAATTGCAGCAACTGGAGAGGCTGAGGCAGGAGGATCACAAATTCAAGGCCAGCCTCAGCAACTTAGTGAGACCCTATCAAAACTAAAAAGACAAAATAATGTTTAAAAATGCTGTGATATAGCTCAGTAGAACACCCCTGCAGTAATAAACGTGCACACACACACACACACACACACACAGAGCAAAGGAAAGATGAAGACTCCACCTTGAGTAAAACATCTAATGATGTAGTTATTTCAGCAAAGATACACTAGATATATGACTATTGGTTCAAATATTATTGAATATCTGTTATACGTTTAACACATCTGTAGATAACACAAATGGAAGACACACAGCTGATGTCATAAATGCAGAATTAAAGTTCAAAGAGCTAGAAGACTGCACCAAATCTCACAGGACAAGACTTAGGATACCTGTAAGTCCTATGCTAAGGGTCAAGAAACCCAAAGGCACAGCAGTGACTGGAGGGGGACAACAATTCATGACAAGCTTTGGCTGTTTTATAATTGGTATTAATATATTATTAAGTTTAATATGATCCAATATTATGATGAACCTGCTTTAAAAAAAGAAAAGAAAAGAAGCCATGAAGATTTAAGTTGTATTTAACATGGTCCAGACCCACAGATTATGGCTAGTCCTCCTAGTGGGAAACTGGCAATGGCAAGAACCTTAAGAGATAAAATTTTCCAAACCTTTCATTTTACAAATAAAGAAAACAAGACCCTAAAGAGGGAAGAAACTGTCCCTTCACAAACACACAAAAAATTCAAATGTTTCTCTTGAATAAACCATAAAGCCCTTTTCCTAATTATACTACCACAATGAAAGAGATTGATCAACTAAAAAAAACACAGGGCAACTATCATTCAATTAACTTAAACCTAGCATCCACCTTTGAGGACTCAAAGCCACACCCTCTAAATACACATATGAACAGGGCATGGTTGCTGCCACAGCTTGTGGCTAATGCTGCCTTAATTCTTTCATTTATGTACTGAAGTAATATTTACTCACATCTTTGTCTCAGACACTTGAGATGCTGAGACGAGTAAAGAGTCCCTATTCTCAAAGATCTCACAGCTTAACAGAGTCTAACTGGTGAGGAGACAGAGAAGCTAAGCAAGATGGCAACATGGATCTGAATAAAATCTTATGGACAGAGTAATACTGGAGAACAGAAGGGGAGGAAGGCTTTCCAGGGGCAGTAGCTACCTAGGACAAATGTCAAGCAGCCAGTTGAAAAGAAGATGTGGGCATTTCAGGCAGAGATCTAAAAAGTTTTACACAACTCTGGAATGCTGGGTAATTGTAAGGCGCAGTGGGAAATGCAACTCATGAAACAGGCAGGGGAAAGATCATAAACTTTTTAATGTCATGTTGAAGACTTTGAACTTTCTTCTTAATGTGAAGGAAAAACAGATGGAGTTTAAGCAGAAAAGTGACATCGCTCTTTTAGAAAGATCACTCTGGCTACAATTAGAAGATAGGGTACGGGGGTGAGGGATGGAGAAAAAAGGGAAAACAGGAGATTATTCCAACAGTCTTAGAGGGAACAAAACCATGAGACTTGAGTGAAGATAGTAGGAAATTTTGAGAATAATGAGGTAATATATATATGAATCCAAGTATAGGCAGGACTTACTGAAAAATACTTTAAATTCAAAATACTAAGAGTGTCAAGCCCATCTTACAGGTATATGGCTTTAGGACAAAAATATCTATGCCTTCCTACATCTCTTTTTACATCTGCTAGAGAGAGGGGGACTTGGGAATATTCTAAAACCACATACTTATGTAACCAGATCTCCTCAATTATCATCAGAGATTGCTTCCCCACCTTTCTGCTATACTTCTCCCACTTCGCCTCCCCACACACATGTGGCCACCACATTTTCACAGCAATAACAACAGATTTAATTGTCCAAAGGGAGTATTAAGAAGATATACAATCAATCAACAAATATATGAAGAAATGTTCAACATCTCTAGCAATTAGAGAAATGCAAATCAAAAGTACCCCAAGATTTCATCTCACACCAGTCAGAATGGCTATTATCAAGAATATAAACAACAATAAGTGTTGGCGAGGCTGTGGGGGAAAAGGCACACTCATACATTGCTGGTGGGACTGCAAATTGGTGCAACCAATCTGGAAAGCAGTATGGAGATTCCTTAGAAAACCTGGAATGGAACCACCATTTGTCCCAGCTGTTCCACTCCTCACCCTATACCCTAAAGACTTAAAAACAGCATACTACCGTGACGCAGTCACTTCAATGTTTATAGCAGCACAATTCACAATTGCTAAACTGTGGAAGCAACCCCGATGCCCTTCAATAGATGAATGGATAAAGAAACTGTGGTACATATACACAATGGAATATTGTTCAGCAATAAAAGTGAATAAAATCATGGCATTTGCAGGTAAATGGATGGAATTGGAGAACATTATGCTAAGTGAAGTTAAGTCAATCCCAAAAAACCAAATGCCGAATGTTCTCTCTGATTAGTGGATGCTGATACATAAGGGGGGTGGGAATGGGGAACATAGGAGAAATAGAGGAACTGTGGATGGGGGAGGGGAAAGGTGGTGGGGAGGGAAGAGGGAATGGGTGTAGTAAAGATGGTTGAATGAGATGGTCATCACTGCACTAGGTGTATGTATGAAGACACAAATGGTGTGACTCTATCTGGTTTGCAACCAGAGAGATGGAAAAATTGAGCTGTCTATATGTACTATGACTTGAAAAGCATTTTAATTAATTAATTAATTAATTTTTAAAACCTGATTCATACAAATAAATAGAAACAAACAGTAACAAGTTACACAATTTGGTAATGTCAGGATATTATTCAAGTAAACTGATACAAAAGCTTGAAAGAATTAAAGAAATATTTGTTTCAAAGTTGAATACCTTTGATATCTAAAAATAATGTCTATTCTTTTTAGAGGGTCAGATTGAACTCAAGGGCACTCGACCACTCGGCTACATCTCCAATCCTATTTTGTATTTCATTTAGAGACAGGCTATCACTGAATTGCTTAGCACCTCATCATTGCTGAGGCTGGCTTTGAATTCACGATCCTCCTGTCTCAGCCTCCCCAGCCACTGGGATTACAGGCATGCGCCACCACACCCAGCTATGTGTTTGAGTTTTTTTAAATTATTTTTTAGTTGTAGATGGACATGATACCTTTATTTATTTTATGTAGTGCTGAGTATCGACCAGCACCACATAAAATAAATACCAGTGGTTCACACATGCGAGGCAAACGCTCCACCACTGAGCCACAACCCCAGCTCCTATGTCTGTTTTTTATACTATGTAAACATAAACAGAAAAAAGAAAGAAGAACAAAAACATTTGGTTTTCTTCTTTTCATTTCAATGTAGCTTATGAAATTAATATTTCTAAAATGTAAAAATGAAAGCACTTAAATGACAGGACAGTGGCTTTTAAATTCCATAGAAAAAATCCTACACTGTCTGGGCACGGTGGCACTAGCCAAAATCCCAGCTACTCAGGAGACTGAGGCAGGAAGATTGCAAGTTCAAGGGCAGCCTCAGAAGCTATAGTAAGACCCTGTCTCAAAATTTAAAAAAATAAATAAATAAAAAGGACTAGGGCTGTAGCTCAGTGGTAAAGTGCCCCTAGGTCCAATCCCTAGTACAAAAGAAAGGAGAGAAAAAGAAAAATCTTTAAAATAAACTTGTAAGATATTAACCAATTCATAGTTTAGAAATGTCATTACCTTAATGAATTGGGAAAGCAGTAGCCTCTGCCTAAATGATATTTTTTTTTTCATATGATGAATAAGAGGACCAAATAACACAAGCCTATCTGCCACTTTCTTTCTAAGCTCAAATACAGGAAAGCCACTTTGGTGTACCTTTTTAAATACACTACCATACAAGCAAACATTTCAAAATGTCTATCTCTGTTTCTGCTAATAGATATGTTGGGATCTGAATATTTAGTCAAAAGCTTTTCTGGAACTTACTGGAAATGACACTGGGGAATGATTGAATTTAATTCTGTCAGGTATTCATGACTTTTAATAGTAAGTAAGTCATCAAATCTCTGTCTTATAAGAGACACAGTAACAAGTATCTAAATACCTTGGCATGGAAGTAGTGAGCTGATCAGAGAGATAGTACCAAAGGTACTAAAGCCCAAAGTGTACACTAGAAAGTTAGATCTTAGTAATCCTTAACTCTGGCAACTCAGAATCAGCTAACCTCAGAGCTGGTCCCTACACTTTAGAAGTTAGAAGTCTATGGAGTAGCTGGGTTTGTGGTGCATGCCTATAATTCCAGCCACTCAAGAGGCTAAGACAGGAGAATCCCAAGTTCAAAGCCAGCCTCAGCAACAGTGAAGCGCTAAGCAACTCAGTGAGACCCTGTCTCTACATAAAACACAAAACAGGGCTGGGGATATGGCTCATTGCTCGAGTGCCCCTGAGTTCAATCTCTAGTACCAAACAAAAAAAAAAAAATTTTTTTTAAAAAGGACTGGGAATGTATCTCAGTGGTAAATAATCCTGGATTCAATTCCCATTCCCAGTACCCACCCCCCAAAAAAGAAGTCATCAATGAAATATAATAAAACTAATACAAATATGAGAAGAGAGAGGGGTCTGGTGCCATTTTAATTTATTTTTTAATTATCAGAGTCTGATTTCCTAGAAGATTAATTTCCTAGCACTAAATACCCTAAAATACACCAAATCTAGAAACTTCTCCTATTCACAAGTCTTTCCACATCTCCACATCTATAACTGGAGGATGATGACAGAGCTACCGTGTGTTTGATTTAAAACAAGAATTCAAAAACCACTTTGAGATTGAAAAAGTAAAGAAAGGAAGGGCTTGATTCTCCAAGGAAGGACCCAAGGCAGTGCAGCAGCCACTTCCCTCCAGCTTAGAGCCCAGATACTACCTCATCTAACCAGCACCCTGAAGCCAGACAGCCTCACAGAACAGGGAAGAGTTCAGTTCCCAAGGGATCCAGGGCAGCCCAGTTTCCTGAGTATATCCACACACACTCTTAAGTTGACAGCACCCCCGTTGAAAGGGTGTACTGGCCCTTTAAGGAAAGCAAGTGGGAAGACCTCATCTACCCTAATCCCCACAGCAGATCAAAGAACGTGGCACCAATTAGTTACCTGCTCTGCCTCTGGCACACCTCTTCCAGTATAGAACGCCAGCAATTCCAAGAACGTGAGTCAAAATAAAGATGGTTGGTGGCAAATAAGATGAATCTAAGAGAGGCATTTCCAGGTCCGTTCTTTCTCCTCCCTGGAGTTAGCGGCAAGCCCAGCTCAGCGCCGGCCTCTGGATGCCTTTCTCCTGAGGTTACTGCTGTCCTGTACTATCAGCAGAGGCGGCGGCCGGCTGGCCGGGAGCTTAGTGTTGTCAGGAACTTCCTGGCAGCTTCTCCTCCATCTCGACTTGACTCTTTTACAGCAGGCAGTGGTGGACTGGACTAAAACTGTAGTTTATTTCAGACAAAGCCCAGGAAACAACTGGCCGGTGGGGGAGGGGAAGGAAAGGAGGAACCAGAAGAGTGAAAAGGAGCGCCTAAGCCAGTGTCAAGCTGACTCAAACCTCTATCTTTGGTATCCTCGGTTCAGCTTAAACAAACTTCAGACTATTCTACAAGAAGGGAGGTGTCAGAGGACGTCACTCTTAATTTTCCATTCCCTGCCTGGCTGGAACGCCTGACCTCAGTATGTAGCCAGAAGAAAAAAGTCACAGAAGAACCTCTTGTGGGGAAGAGGCAAAGCACACAAGGACATCCAAGCACAAGTATGGAGCACAGCCTGAGGGCAGCCCTTCCACAGCCACAACCTGGGAGGATGCCTGTACTGAGGAGATGCACACAGGCCCCTGGGAAACAGATCTGACACCTAGGCAGCCTAGTGAGCAAACTGCTCTATAAGTAGAGTTAGGGGCACAGGTCAAGGGCTGAGAAAGCCACCCAATGTCTACTAACTACCCATCCATAACTAAATAACAACAAAATCAATGCCTTCCACCAAACCAGGACTTCTTTACAAACAAGTATGCACCACCTCTCTAGGCTGGTAAATTTTGCTAAAATGAAGCATACACATGCCAGCAATCTCACTCCTGGATATTTTCCCAAATTAAAATACACATGTTCACATAAAGACCTGTATATGAATATTCATAGCAGCATTATTTAAAAATAAAACAAAAAAATTAAATAACCTAAATGTCCATCAACTGGTGAACTTATAAACAAAGTGAGTAGTATACCCATAGAATGGACCACTAACATGGGTGAATCTTGAAAAATATTATGCTACACGAAAGAAGCCAAACAAAATGCTATAAACCATAGGATTCCATTTATGTGGCATTCTAGAAAAGGAAAGCTACAGGAATAGAAATCAGAAGGGACTGGGTATAGGGAAAAATGGACTACAAAGGGTCACAAGGAAACTAAAAGAGGTAATGGAGATGTTCTGTATGTTGACTGTGGTGGCTCCATGACTATACATTTGTACAAACCCACTAAACCACACATCTAAAAGGGTGAATTTCTGCATGTGAAATACTCTTCAACAAATCTAGCAAACATAAAACACATTTAAAGGCTAGGGAAGAGTTTAGACCACTTAAACTGAACATGCAAACGTCTCAAGGACCACTGGCCCTCCCTCTGTCTACTTCTCTCTAAAGTCTACCACAAAGTAGACTGTGGACACAACATCACTGAAGACCTAAAGTCAGGAGTATATCTAATGTCCTCTATGATGCCCAGCACCCTCTGCTCAGGGAAGGTAAGAATTATATTATAACCTCATCTTTCTATAAAACTAGCCCTTTACTCATTTCTAGGATATCTATCATACTATGATACACACACACACAAACACTGAATTCTCACAAGAATTAAAAATGCAAATTGTTTCAATACATCTGTTGTTACCTTTTTTCTAATAAAAGGCAAGGTTTTTAGATTTGAATAATCCTCTACCCAGAAAGATAATAACTGGCACTTGGTGAGGAAACTAATACAATAGGAACTTTAAAACTGGCATCAAGTTCATCTATAATTGTGTGCTAATCTACATTTCACTCATCATATATTTACTTCATACTATCTACTGTGCTGTTGTTCTAGGTACCCAGGACATGATAGAGAACAAAACAAAGATCCCACTCTTGCAAGGCTTATTTACTATCAAGGGAAGACAGAAAGTAAACAAAAACAAGTAAATATACAGTTTGTCACATTGATGCTAGAGAGAATAGGAGATGAAGAGAAGAAGGAAATGCCAGTGAAAGAAAGTTTATAATTTTACATATAAGACAGTCAGGAAAAGCACTCTAATAAGGTGACATCTGAGCAATGCCCTAAAGAAAATGAGCAAACAAGTTATATGGCTATCTGGAGAAAGGATGAGCCATTAAAAACAAAAACAAAAACAAAACAAAACAAAAAAACACCCAAGTACAAAGTCCCTGAGGCAGAAGTATGTTTGGTGTGTTCAGGGAACATCAAGAATGGCTGGAGCTTAGAGAGAAGAGTGTCATGAGGCCAGAGTGGGGTACATAGCTCATAGCTATGCAGGCCATTTTTTAGACCTTTGGTTCTTATTCTAAGTGAAATGGGAAGTATGAGGAGGTTTTCTGTGGGAGAGTGACATGATTTAGCTTAGGTTTTAAAAGAATTGCTCTTGTTGCTGTGTTAAGAACAGACTATGACAGATAAGAATAGGGGGGAAAACAGTTATAATGCCATTACAATAATTCAGGTAAAAAAAGTGGCTGAGAAATGATGATGGCTGAGATCAGGGTGTGGCAACAGAGATGGTGAGGTAGGGTCATATTCTGAAATAATTATCAAGAATTGTCACTGTCAGGAGGCTGGGGTTGTGGCTCAGTGGCCAAGCGCTTGCCTAGCACATATGATGCACTGGATTCAATCCTCAGCACTATATAAAAATAAATAAAATAAAAGTATGAGTCCATCTACAACTAAAAAATATTTTAAAAAAGAGAGAGAGAGAGAGAGAGTTGTCAGGGTTTGCTGATAAATTGGATATGGAGTGAGATGGGGAACAAATAAAGAAAAGCTCCAAGGTTATTGCCTGAGAAAGCGAAAGGACAGAATTGTCATTTCCTAACATGTAGAAGTAGAGGGTATTGGTTGGTAGGTGGTTGGTTTGCCTTTTGATTACATTTCCATTTTGAATATACATTAAGTTTGAAATACCTATTAGATATTACAGTGAAACTTTGAATAGGCAATTGAATATATGAATCTAGACTAGTTTAGGAAAAGACTCTCTGGAATTTGAAAGCCAGGTGACTAGATGACATTCCTTAAGAAGCAAGCATGGAGAGAGATTAAGTTCAAAGAAATCCTCCCTGGAAACCCTCCTTACATTAGATAGAGAAGAAGGGGAACAGCAAAGGAGACTTTAAAAAGAGAAGCCAGGATTAAAAGGAAAACCAAAAGAGGGTGCTGTTTCAGGAGCCAGGTGAGGGAAGTGTTAGAAAAAGTAGGAATTAGTCATGTCAAAGGTGTTAATGCGTCAAGATAAGGACTCAGAATTGACCATTTGAATTAGAAGAAGTCACTTTTAAAGGGGCAGCTTTAATGGAGTGGTAGAAAAAAAGAGGAGAGGAATCAGTGACAAAAAGTAAAAACAACTCTTTCAAAGAATATTGCTAAAAAATTGAGCAGTGAGAGGAATGTGTAGGGTGAAAAGAGATCTCTTCAGGGTGTGAAATGTAATGAAATGTAATAATATTTGCTGAGGGAATAAGCACTAGAGAGGAAAATTTGACACAGTCCAGTGAAGATTAGGCTCCCGCTCTCTGAAGTATAAAGTACTTCATTAATTTAATTTAAAAATCCAGGATTATGCAAGACGCTGTAGATGCAAAGAAGACTGCAACACCTCCCTTACTGTGGGGAACAGAGAAGTTTCTGGGCTATGATGTCCAAAGACGGACTTGCTTGGAGAGGAGACTAACATTAGGGAGATACTATAAAGCACCCTATAAATAAACCTGAGAAGTATATATTATTATCTTCGTTATATAAATCAAGATCTTGAGACAGAAAAATCAAGTTACTTTGCTAAGGTAAAAAGTAAGAAAAAGCCTGGGCACAGTAGTGTCCAGATGTAATCCCAGCTATTTGCAAAGCTGTGGCAGAAGAATGGCAAATTGAAATCCAGCTTGGAAAATATAGCAAGATCCTGTCTGAAAATAAATTTTTAAATTTTATTTTAAAAATGCTCAATGGTAGAGCATTCGCCTAGCATGGGGTTCAATCACTAGTACTGCTTTTAAAAAAAAAAAAAGGTAAGAAAGAATGTACTGATCATCTGAATTGTTTTCATGTGCTTGATTTCAAATCAATCACACTGCCTCCCTTTCCTCAAAAGTTCTGGCAAAACAAGTACACTAACTGCAGGGCTAAACAACTGAGATGTTTATTTGTTCAGAATACTTCCTCTTTAGAGGACTTAGCAAAAAATAGCTCTACTTCAATATAATACATTCTGGTGCCATCTATATCACCATTTCATAACCTACCTTTACCATATTTTCATTTCCCAAAATGACAGTCATTTCTCTGCCCTATTCTACCTACCAGAAACCATTATGAAAATGTTGTAATTAGAAAATCATATGCCATGTTTGTGCTATCCCAAAATATCTAGAAAATTGGGTGTGTGGGTGGGGGTTCTGAAGCACTCAAACATCAAAATACATTCTGAATCGACCTTCATTATTTGAGAAGATGATGAAAAATATCCAAAGTAATTTTACAAGATTTTCATAAGGTGGCATGCTGTATCTTGGATATATCATTTTTCTACAAATGACAGATAAAAATTTTGTTTGTCTGTAGGCTGTGTGTGTGTGTGTGTGTGTGTGAGAGAGAGAGAGAGAGAGAGAGAGAGAAGGAAGAGAGAAAAGAATGAGAACTGACTTTGTGAATATAAAATAGATGTTTCACTCAGTGGAACTAAGATGGATCTGTGTGCTGTCATTTACAGGAAGTGGTTAGAGGTTGGCAGGAAGGCGTGACTAGTTTTCTTTTTAGAGATCATTTATTAAAGTCACATTTAGCAACACCACCCCCAAGATATCCCTTGCTAACAGCAAATAGGCAGGGTCCCAAACTATCAAAGAAGCCTTGTAGAAGCAAGATGCAGAACATCATTATGATTTTAGATATGCCTCTCTTTGAGATTACTTCACTCACAGGAACTTGGGATGGTCTCCCACAACTGTTACCCACAGGAAATCTCAACACTAGGTAACACCCCGAAATCTCTTTAATGTTTGTGACTGAGATCAAAGCAGCATACCTGTGAAGGTATGCAGTATGTTTTATTTAAACTGCCATCAGGTTTTACTTGGTCTCAAAATAACTGATACACACAAGCAGCATAACTTTAGCAGACACAGACTAAAAAGTTAAGATCTGTCATAACTAAAAAAATCAAAATCCAGGAAAAAAAATAATGCTTACAAGTAGAGAAGACTTTAAGAAGAAAATATAACAAATAAATCTGGAATATAAATTTGGTAGAGGAAAAAGCACATGACTGATAGGATTGGAATCTCGGGTTCCTGAGAACAGCAGGACTCAAGCATTAAAGCCTGGCCCTGGCCCATGACTCTTGTCATCTGTCTCCCCTCCTGAGAACATGAGGCATCTAACTGCAAACAGGCAGAGAATGTGGGCTTCACACAAGTTAATGAGGAAACATCCATGACTCTGCTTCTCCAAGGTTTAGCAGTATGGTACTAAGACAATAAACATGCCAGGGCCCAGAATGTCTACAAAGAATATTCTTTATACTCAAGTGTTACTAGATACAGTTAAGTAAGTAAAATCTTCTTGTTTCTTCCTAAGTAAATCTATGTGCCATTAGCATCATATTACAAGCCCAGGTGGCCCCGAGTTCAAATCCAGACTACTACATATATGTCGCATTTGGCACCTTTGGGCAAGTTACTCAACTTAAAGGAATTTCAATTTTCTCATTTTTAAAATAATGATAATGGCAACTGTCTCTTAAGAGTTATATGAAGGATTAAATGATTTAATGCTCAATATGTATGTTCAATAACTACTCTTAGCAAACAAAGTACATCTGACTACAAAGACCTCCGAATACTGCTCAGACTACAAAACCTTGGCAAACTAGTAATTTACTTATCACCTAAATAATCTAACCTAATTTACCTAACCCCAGTCTCCCACTTGCCAAACTTGCCTTCATTCACCATGAGATTAACCTCCCTGCAGCATGCATAATGAATGGTAGGTCTACAATGCTCCATAAATGTTTATTTGTAATTTATTTTAAAATTTCAAATTTTTCCATGTCAGCAAATTAAGTCCCAAACTCGCTGGCTTCACAGTATTTCCCTCATTTACCCTGCAATGTTATTCCTGCCCATCCCCACATGTCAATATCACATTCCTATAAGCCATCTTAAAGCCAATTACTTCCATAGAATTTTCCTTGGTCCCATCTTCCACTCCACTTAGAAAAAAACTCCTCCCTGCCTTGAGCTTTTAGGATATGTTATCTGTTTTTCTCTCATCATGCTTAGCATTTTATTCTTTATAATACAGCTGAGTACATATTTTTAATCTCTTACTAGGTTGTTTTCAGGCTACATGAATATCTGTTCTTCTTTATAAAATCGTACTCAATGATATTTGTAGGATGAATAATTAATGAACAAGAGGATCAAAAGAGCACGGTATTAGCAAGAAATCTGGGGCAAGGGAGCACACTAAAAAAAGCAAAATTGAGTCCAACAAACCATGACTATTCCCAAAATGTAAACATTCTTTCTGGGAATGCATCTACTTTGGCCACAAAAACATAACAGCAAGTACCTTGCACACCATTCATCTTATGGCAGTAATAACTCAAAATACTCCTCTAGATAGGCCCAGTAGATAACACACATTAACAAAGAAATCAAACAACCTTTAACAGCAAACTTTCAAAAATCTAACTGTGGGTTTAAGGGAAAAAATGCCTCCAAGAATACAAGTATATAGCCGGGCGCCGTGGCACACACCTGTAATCCCAACACTTTGGGAGGCTGAGACAGGAGGATTGCGAATTCAAAGCCAGCCTCACCAATGGCGAGATGCTAAGCAACTCAGTAAGACCCTGTCTCTAAATAAAATACAAAATAGGGCTGGGGATATGGCTCAGTGGTCAAGTACCCCTGAGTTCAATCCCCGGTACAAAAAAAGAGAGAATACAAGTATAAATTTTACATTTTTTAGGAGCTGGGAAGAAGCCACTTTATTTTGGGGTGTGTGTGTGTGTGTGTGTGTGTTGTGTGTGTGTGTTAGGTACTGCAGATTGAATCCAAGGCTCACACATGCTAAGCTAGCACTCTACCACTAAGCTAAACCACCCCTCTGCCTTTTTAATTTTATTTTGAAAGATGGTCTTCCTAAATTGCACAGGCTGACCTCGAACTTGAGATCCTCTTGCCTCGGCCTCCGGAGTTGCTGGGATTACAGGCATGTGCCACCATGTCCGGCTAGAAGCTAGTTTATTAATTCAGAAATTCTACTTCTGGAACTCTTTCCAGATATGAATTCTACCCAACATCCAAACTCTGAGTGGATAAAGTAGGATATGCTCTAGAAGCAAAATTGAGTTTTAGCTCTTAAACCCATGCATCTTATCTGTCCCTGTGCCTAAGACTCTAAAAATCTGTTAGCCAAACCTAGATTCAAATTCTGATTTCATCTCTAGCTGTCTTTGAAGCAATTAGTCTCTTTAATCCTCAGTTTTCTGATCTGTAAAATGAAGATAACAAAATTATCTCTTCAAAATGTTATAGTGAGGATTAAGTGATAGAATGTGTGGAAAATTTGGCACATAGTAAGCATTAACTATTGCAAAAGCACTAAATGCTACCTCATTAGTGTTAACTATTTAGCCTTAGCAAAGCATCATTTTCAGTGGTCAATGGTAGGAGGAAAGTCAAGGCAAAGCATGTGATATTTAACAGCTCTAAGCCACCAACTCAGTGAATAAATCAAAGTAGGGGGCCGGGATTGTAGCTCAGCGGTAGAGCGCTTGCCTCGCAGGCGTGAGGCCCTGGGTTCGATCCTCGGCACCACATACAAAGCAATAAAATAAAGACATTGTGTCCATCTATAACTAAAAAAAATATTTAAAAAAAAAAACACAAAGTAGGTTTCGGCCACATTGCTTTTGAAAGGGAAAGGAAAGAATACCTAGTCAACCTTAATAGTCAAGTTACCATTTAAGTAAATCCTCTGAAATACCATTTCCCCCAACAAAAAGCGTAAGATCTAGCTATTAAATTTTTTTCCAGGTAACATCTTAAATACACAAAGAAGACACAAAAGAAAGAAGCCCTGTTTATTAGGATTGCTCCTAAATAGAGCTAAGGATTGATTTATTTGTCCAGAAACACTTCTTACTAGAGAATGCCCAGTAAATAAGGGACAGTTAGCATATTATTCCTGTCCAATCTAAATGAACTCCAAAATGCTTTTCCTAAGAAACCCGTTTCCATAACAATGTCTTTAAGTATGGTCTAGCTAAGAAGTAGGTGATCAATTTTAGTTTTCCTGAGATACCTTAAACACAAGAAGGTAGAATGGTCCTGCAGCTGACAAAAGACTTAGGAGCTCAAGGAGATAACCTGGCAGGTATGTGCCTGCCAATAAGTAGCCAAGTTCAAGGGTCAAAAGAAAAGCCCAACCAAAACAGACATGTAGACCAATGGTATAGAATAGAAGACACAGAGGCAAACCCACTTAAATACAGTTATCTTATACTAGACAAAGGAGCCAAACATGTACACTGGAGAAAAGATAGCCTCTTCAACAAATGGTGCTGAGAAAACTGGAAATCCATATGCAACAAAATGAAATAAACCCCTATTTTTCACCATGCACAAAATTCAACTCAAAGTGGATCAAGGACCTGGGAATCAGACCAGAGAACCAATGCCTAATAGAAGAAAAAATAGGCCCAAATCTTCATCATGTCGGATTAGGACCTTACTTCCTTAATAAGACTCCTATAGCACAAGAAGTAAAATCAAGAATCAATAAATGGGATGGATTCAAACTAAAAAGCTTCTTCTCAGCAAAAGAAACAATCAATGAAGTGAACAGAGCCGACATTCTGGGAACAAATCTTTGCCACACGCACATCTGATAGAGCACTAATCTCCAGGATATATAAAGAACTCAAAAAACTTAACACCAAAAAAACAAACAACTCAATCAATAAATGGGCCTAGGAGCTGAACAGAAACTTCACAGAAGAAGATACACAATCGATCAACAGACATATGAAAAAATGTTCAGCATCTCTAGCAATTAGAGAAATGCAAATCAAAAGTACCCCAAGATTTCATCTCACACCAGTCAGAATGGCTATTATCAAGAATATAAACAACAATAAGTGTTGGCGAGGCTGTGGGGGAAAAGGCACACTCATACATTGCTGGTGGGACTGCAAATTGGTACAAGCAATCTGGAAAGCAGTATGGAGATTCCTTAGAAAACTTGGAATGGAACCACCATTTGACCCAGCTATCCCACTCCTTGGTCTATACCCAGAAGACTTAAAAACAGCATACTACAGTGACACAGCCACTTTGATGTTTACAGCAGCTCAATTCACAATAGCTAAACTGTGGAATCAACCTAGATGCCCTTCAATAGATGAATGGATAAAGAAACTGTGGAACACAATGGAATATTATTACTCAGCAATAAAACAGAATAAAATTATGGCATTTGCAGGTAAATGGATGGAGTTGGAGAATATCATGCTAAATGAAGTAAGCCAATCTCAAAAAACCAAAGGCCGAATGTTCTCTATAAGTGGATGCTGATCCATAATGTGGGGTAGGACATGGAAGAATGGAGGAACTTTGGTCACAGGAGTGGGAGGGGGGAAGGGGCAGGGGGATAGTAAAGACGGTGGAATATGATAGGGAAAAAGAAAAGAAAAGAAAAAAGAAAAGCCCAGGCCAACATGAGAGAGACAGGCTTAAACTATGTATTCTTGGAAACAGCCAATTTATTTCTCAGTGAGACAATTTTCCAGACACTGGCAGTAACCATAAATGAAAAGGAGCAAGATTTTGCCACTTGAAGACAAGGGCAGATTTCTCACCTTCTTGTTACCTATTTACCCCTGGATCCTGGTTGGGACCCTAATCCACAACAGAAAAATTATTCTAGTTTTTCTTAGGAGAGTCTACAACCAGGCTCATCTTCCTGTCTAATAAAACCTTCAGCTCTCATGACATCTAACCAAGAGTCTAATGACCAAAGTCAAATGACACATGTCTAACAGAAACTCCCCTAGCAGTCCTAATTCATTATTATGAGGCCCTAGGGGAAGCCACTTACTATTTCTGGACTTCAGTTTCCTAATACTTACAATGTATATAAAAGTACCTGTTTCTCAGAATAGTCATCATTAAATAAGGAATACTTGTAAAGTACCTAGACACACATTGGATGCTCAATAAAAAAATTTTATTTCCTCATTTCCTTTCATGTTTTAAAAATTGCTACTTAAATCTTACTCATAAAGCCAATTCTATCAGTCTTGGTTTCATTCTTCACCTAGCACCGGGAATAATCCGTTCAACTACTCAGTAAATTCAAAGTTCTTAATACAAGTTCACATCTTTGTTTCTGCTCTAATATTTTTTCTTAAATAACTGTCAATGTACAATAATACCATCACAAAGAATTTGATAGGTCTACCATAAGATTAGTGACAATTTCATTTAGTGCTTAAACCCCCAGTGACCCCTACTGGACAAAGACAGAGGAGACTTGAGTTTTATACCCAAGACAAAGATCCTGTTTTGCTTTTATTCTAGTGAAATGTTTGCACATAGAACCTTTTTAATACAAGTTCAAGTTTATCTTGACATAGAAGGGAATAATGCTGTGCCCTATCAGCTCATAGCTTTCCATGAGAAGAGTTCCTTCCACCATAAAGTTGTCTGGTTTAATGGCTGCCCTGACTGGACCCCTTGTATTTATGGCTGTGGTGAGTGTTGGAAAGAAAAGAACAGACAGAAAAGGAGCAGTCACTGGCACACAACCCCTACCTCGGGTACCCTGCAATATTTCCATTCCCTGAGCTGACTCACTCTCAGAATAGCCCAGATTCTCCCACAGCAATCAGGACCACTGTGTGTGCCTGGTGAGTAATGCTTCCCCAAATGCATTCTCCCAGCTGCCTCTGACTGAACAAGTCATAAAAGGAGATCTGGGTAACAGTCTTAAGTTTTAAGGAGAACACATGACCCATCCTGATAGTTCCTCTCAGCTCTGTGCAGAGACTCACTTGTAGTGAATTCCCTCTAATGACAGCCAGGTGGCAATACAGAAATAGGCAAAGGTAGAAATGGCCAATGATATAATAAATCCTTCCCTTCTAAACTCTGGAGACCACAGCTACTACTCTGGATAAAACCAAAAGTGGGCATATGGTAGAGCCCAACCCAGCCTAGAGGTCACTGAGGGTTCATTCCACTATAGAATATTTAGCAACAGCTCTGCCCAGTGGAGATAGCAAACCAGCCCCATTACCAGACCATTTGCCATCTGCCATCTCAATGCAAGGCAAAGCCCCTGATGTAAATAAGCTAAATCTCAAAGGAAGGGGACAGCATCTTCTATATCTGCCCATACACCCTCAAATTCCCAAAGTAGAGTTGAGGAAAAGGACAGCAACTGGTTTATAGATCAGTGCACACTTGATACTCAGCAGCTCCTAAATAGATAATAGTTGTAGCTCAACTTTCTCTTAATAGATGTTCCTGAGTATCAACTTCCTGAAACATTAATCTATGGAGCTGGCTCAAACATCCTGAACATGGCTGCCAACAGCTAGGTACGTGAGAGAAATGAAGGACAATCCTTGACACAGACAATTTACTTCAAAGATACTTTGAGCAATAATCTCCAATAACTTGTCCAACAGCAAAATTTTAATCAACTAGGATCTAACTAGGTCTGCACTACACTGTTAGGTGAAAAAATTATCACCTCAAATACATCATGTCACTCATTTTAAAAAATTTTCTTGAAACGAGGGCCTTTTTAGCACAGTTGCCTACATTTTTCATACCTATAATCTCTGGATTTCTGATATTCATATTCCTTTCAAGAAAACCATATGTTGATAAGTGGATGCTGATCCATAATGTGGGGAAGGACATGGGAACAATGGAGGAACTCTGTTCACAGGGGTGTAAGGGGGGAGGGAGCATGGGGACAGTAAAGGTGGTGGAATATGATGGTCATCATAGCCCTAACTTTATGTATGACTGCATGTATGTTGTGATTCTATATCGCTTACAACCAGAGACATGAAATGTTATCCTCTATCAGTGTACAATGAATCAAATTGCACTCTGTTATCATGTAAGCCTAAATAGAACAAATAAATAAAATATAAAAAGAAAAGAAAACTATAACCCATCTCAGTTTTTGACAAAACCCAGAATATTTAAGCTTTTGATTTGTTAGGATGGAAGGGGGAGAAGAAGGAAGAGGAAGGGAGGAAAGGGAAGAAGGGCAGGGGAAGAAATAAATTACCTATAGTATATCTAATTGCTAAAGCCGAAAAGGAAGTTACAAAAAATTTCAACAAGAATGAAAGAAAAAGTGCCCTGTAGTAGGATTAACCAGAATACCTAATTTAGTATATAACAGATTTTATCCATGCATTTAGCAACTAGAACTACAGAATGAGATTATAGTTCCAGTTCTGTTCCTAGCTTATTATATGACTTTAAGATCATCTAACTACACTGACTCTGTTGACTTACTCATAATGAGTAACTGACATCCTAGATCTCTAAATTCTTTTCCAGCTCTAAAATCCTGTGGTTCTATGAAATATTTAATTTTCTAGATATTGTGTTGGTATTTATAATAAAAATATTACAATGCCAGTTGTACACTGTCCTTTAAGAATTTATAATCTACTAGAAAAAGTATATATATATATATATATATATATATTATTTTAACATAAAACAGTATATGCTTTACTACAAGAGTGATTAAGACTACAAAAACTCATACCGGGCGCAGTGGCGCACGCCTGTAATCTCAGCACTTTGGGAGGCTGAGACAGGAGAATTGCAAGTTCAAAGCCAGCCTCAGCAATGGCAAGGCGCTAAGCAACTCAGTGAGACCCTGTCTCTAAATAAAACACAAAAATAGGTCTGGGGATGTGGCTCAGTAGTCAAGTACCCCTGAGTTCAATCCTTGGTACCAAAAAACAAAAAAAAGACTACAAAAACCAAGCACATGCCTATATTCCAGGAACTCAGGCGGCTGAGGGCAGGAGGATCACAAGTTCAAGGCCAGCCTAGGCAACTTAGTGAGCTCCTATCTCAAAATAAAAAAGTAAAAAGTGCTGGGGATATAGCTCCATGGTAGACCTCCCCTGAGCTCAATTCCCAGTATGGAAAAAAACAAAAATAAGAACAAAACTGTTAGGAATGGAAATTTTAAAAATTTAGTTAATGGAATGGCCATTTCTAGTTGGAGAAATCAAAAAAGGCTTCCATGGATGAAGCACATCAGCTGGGCCTGAAAGAATATCTGGGCTTCAACAGTCTGAAATAATAAGAATAAGCATTCCAGAAGGAGAAGTGGCTTGAGGAAGAGAGTAGAAATAGAAAGTACAAGTGACATGAGAGCAAGAGCTTGCAGGGCAGGGTAAACTGGGAGGGTTAAACTTCTGCCTACTTTAGGTTCTCCCTCCTTTCCTTTCTGAAATCTCAATAAAGTGACAGTAAAGGAATAATTTTTTTTAAATGGCACAAACCCATAGAAAATAAGAATAATAAAAGGTGTTAAAAGTTTGGTAACTGCAGAATGGATTAACAAATGGTGAAAAAATTAAATTTTGTGGGCTGAATCCCCAGCACGGCCAAAAAAAAAAAAATTAAATTTCAGCTTTCTTTTTCTGCTAAATGCTTGTGGGGATGGAAAACAATAAGAAGTAAGGTAAACTGTATGTAGGGCAGAATACCAGAAAGGCTCAGGAATCGGAAGTACCAGGCACCTCTGAAGGCTTGCAGGAGGGGAAGAAATGCTGCAGGGTAAGACTGAAATAAGACGGTTGAAAAGTGCTCAGGGAAAACAGGAGCATTAAGTGAAATTTGGCATGATGAACTACAAGCCCCTGCCCCAAACCCCAGACTTGGCAAGGAGTTGCCAGGCTTTAAAGCCCCCACATAGGAGACTGGCCAGTTTCTCTCTGGGGAAACCAAACTCTCCTACCTGTTATTCATTAAGAGCATACCAGTCAACAAGTTCTACCGATTAACCATCACTAAAATATGAAGTTCACTAAGAAACACGGGACTTTTTTTTTTTTTTTTTGGTACTGGAGATTGAACTCAGGGGCACTCGACCGCTGAGCTACATCCCCAGCCCTATTTTGTGTGTTTTATGTAGAGACAGGGTCTCACTGAGCTGCTTAGCGCCTTGCCCTTACTGAGGCCAGCTTTGAACTCGCGATTCTCCTGTCTCAGCCTCCCTAAGTGCTGGGATTACAGGCTTGCACCACCGCGCCCGGCTAACACTGGACATTTTTAGGAGCTCCTCTAACATGAAAGACGGATACAAAACCAAACAAAGAGCTTGGAAAAAATACACAATGTTGTAAGTAGAGGAAAACGCTTAAAAAAAATAAAGACATAGAAATGAAAAATATGACAGCAAAAATAAATTCTAAATAAATAAATTCTAAAGAACCATAAACTAGAACAAAAAGGGAGAGGGGAAAATAAAAGATCAAAGAAGTCCAATATTCAATCAATAGAGAAGCCAGAAAAAGAGAACAGAAAATGGAAAGGAGGAAATCATCAAAGAATTATTAAATCAAAGATGTGTTTTCAAATTTAGAAAGCCACTAAGAACTCGACTCAGCAAATTAATAAAGACCCTCACCAATGCACATCATCATAACATTTCAGAACACTGGGGACAAAAATAAAATCCCAGAAGTTATCAAAAGAAACAAAACAACAACAAAAAACAATAGTCAAAGTCAAGCTAGGTGTGTTGATAAAAGCCAGCTACAATCAGCTGCTTGTGAGGCTTGAGGCAGGAGGATTGCAGAATCCTGACCAGCCTGAGCAACTTATTAAGACCCTGTCTCAGAATTTTAAAAAGGGATGGTAATAAAGCTCAGTGGTAGAACACTTGCCAAGCAAGCACAAAGCCTGGAGTTCTATCCCTAAAACTGCACTGAAAACAAAAACAAATAAATCAAGAACCAGAATGGATTGACCTTCTCAACTGATAACTAGAAGGAACATCTCCAAAATAGTGATGAAAGGTGATTTGCCATCTAGATCTCTATGTCCAAACTACCGATCAAATGAAAGTAGAATGAAAACGTATTCTTTTTTTGGGGCGGGGGGAAGAGGGCGGCGGTTCTACTGGGGATTGAACTCAGAGGCACTAGACCACTGAGCCACATCTCCAGCCCTATTTTGTATTTTATTTAGAGACAGGGTCTCACTGAGTTGCTTAGTACTTTGCTTTTGCTAAGGCTGGCTTTGAACTCGCAATCCTCCTGCCTCAGCTTCCAGAGCCGTTGGGATTACAGGCATGCACCATTGCACTCAGCTGAATGAAGAGGTACTCTAATAGACAAAAGTCTCAAAAATATTTATCTCCTATATATCCTTTCTCAAGAAGCTACTCTAACATATACCCTTCACCAAAAAAAATTGAAGCAAATCATGAAATATGACATGAGGTCTAGAAAACACGAGATCCAACAAGGAAGAGAGGTGAAAGAATTTCCCAGGATGATGGTAAAGGCCTGGGACAACAGCTTTAATAAACACCTGAGAGCAATTCATTCCAGAGTTGAATGAGAGAATGTTTTGTGGGGGATGCCACCAAAGGAAATACCAAAATGAAAATAAATGATTATTTAGAAATGTGCAATGGCACACATCTGTAATCTCTGCTACTCAGGAGGCTGAGGCAGAAAGATACCAAGTTTGAGAACAGCCTTGGCAATTTAATGAGACCCTGACTTAAAATAAAAGGCTGGGATGTAGCTCAGTGGTAAAGTACCCCTAGGTTCAATTCCCAGTACCAAAAAAAAAAAAAAAAAGATTATTTAGTATGTTTCAACATACTAAGACAGAAGACTTATAGTCCTACTGGAGAGTTTGGAAGTACACAGAACAACAAACAAACAAAGATTAGAACATTCCAAGAAAAATTAAAAGTTGGTCAAGAAAGGAAATGTTATCATAGTATAGAGCTTGGCTTAGCTTTAAGCCATATTTATATAATCATAATAATCTAAACACTAAATACCATGTAATGGTAATAATGCATTATTGTGGGAAGAAGGGGGAAAGAGAAAGTATGTTTGTTAACAGGATGAGAATGAAAAAACTGAGCCCCAATTTTCTATAGTGGAACATCAACAGAAAATGTCCAAAACCAAAAAAATCAAGAATCACTGGTAAAAGAGTACACTTAAGAAATGTAGAAGATACTAAAGAAAAGGAATAGGGCAGATTGTTTTTGCTATAAACATTGGAGTGATATTTGACCTTTTAAAGTAAGAATATGCATAATTTTGATTTAAAAATTTTTAAAGAAAGTTGGGCTGGATTATGGAAGGTCTTAAATGAATTTGGATTTTGTCCTCTACATGACAATAAGCCCTGAATCACTCTCCACACAAACAACAACAACAAAAATCACAGAAGTTCATAATCTCAGCCCCCACATGGATTCCTTTAACATGTTAGTTAACTGATGTTATGGGGGTTTTTTAAAAATATTTTTTCTATTTTAAAACAATATCTTTATTTCTTTTTATGTGGTGCTGAGAATTGAACCCAGGGCCTCACACTTGTGAGGTAAGCACTCCACCACTGAGCTACAATCCCAGCCCCTGATGTTATGGTTTTGATATGAGGTGTCGCCCCCAAAAAATCTCCTGTGTTTCTGTACGAATATTCAGAGGTGAAATGATTGATTTGTAAGAGCTGTAACCTAATAACTCTATCCTAATTTGAATGGATGGGATGGTTAATTATAGGCAGGTGGGGTGAGGCGACAGGAGGGGAGTCACTGGGGGCATGTCCAGGAAGGATGCATCTTCCCCAAGGCTTCTTCCCAACCTCCTTCTCTCTCTCTTCTTGACCTTGCCATAAGCTGAGCAGCTTTCCTTTGCTGAGCCGTTGCCCTATCATGTGCTGACACTTTGGGCCCAGAGGAATGGAATCAACTATCTATGGATTAGGACCTCTGAAACTGTAAATCCCAAATAAACATTTCCTCTTTTAAGTTGTTCTTGTCAGGTATTTGGGTCACAGCGATGAAAAAGCTAACTAAAACAACAGGTTTAAGAATATTTATACCTTACCATTGCTCTGCCTTAGGCCTACAGTTCACAACGGGGAGGAGGGTTGGGGGGCTTTTATATGGCAGGTACAAGAACATGTGCAGGTCAAGATTGCTTCTTTAGCTCAGATTCACCAAGTCAAGAGTGATCACTGAAATAGCATCACACCAATTATCTTCAGGGGACTTCCAAATCAAACCCACTCTAAGGAGCATTTCTCCCTGGATCTGACACACCAGGTTAAAAGTCTTTGCTGCTGACTTATTTCACAGAGATGCCAGCAGGGAAAGGAGTATTATCAACCAAGGCCGGGGAAGTCCAGCACTCTTCTCCACGAAGTAAGTTATCGGATTCCCTCTCTCTTGACTTATCTTCCTTCTAATTTTACTTCAAAGATCAGCTTTCATCCCACAGTATATCTAGTTGTACTGTTTAAAATCAAAACTCATTATCAGTCAGAAGGAGGCAACAATTGAAAACAGCACCAAGAAATAAGTAAAGCTTTCCTCCCTCCCTTTCAAATTCCAATTTTTTTAACTTTTGTCTTGTTTATGATACATCTTAAAGAGAGGTAGTATCTTCTGCTTTTTGGTGGTCTTTTGCAGCCTAAAATCTCTATCTCCATGCACCTTTATGTGAATAATAAAGCACAAAAGCAGCAATTGATATTGCTAAGCCACTGCTCCCAAGATCTTCCTTCAGAGGCCTGAAATCTGAGGCTTAGCACTAACAATAAACAGTCTCTCTTTTTTTATGTGTTTAAACTACTAATTTAGCCTCTAAATTCACAATCACAAGGACTGTGATAGGTGACTCTTTCACAATCTTAATATAAGTGGAAGCCCAAATACTTAACTAACTTTAGTGCTTTGCAATATAAAAAGATATGAAACTTATCTCACCTTCCTCCCAACTGTAACACCTCTACCCCTTTTATCAGTTTTACACATACCATTGGAGAGCCCTCTACTCAAAGAGGAAAAATAAATCTAAATGGGATAGAGCAAAGATCCAGCTCTTGTCAAAACACTGTAGGGACCTACAGTACTTTTTGGAAACAATGCGAAATCCTGAGGTCTGACCTTCAGATGTCAAGGTAAGTTCCTGTATCTAAATCTGTCAAGAAAACTGCCATACTTCTAAAGCAGCTGCCATGAGCATGTGAGGTTCAATTCCAAAACACAAACCTTGCTAGCCACAGAACTGATGCACACAGTGAAGGAACCCACACACGGCACACTGCATGTGAAAGAAGCCATGACTAACACAGGATGTTGTGAGCCAAACACAGATACACCCAAGACACACACAGACTTGACCACATGCTCTGAGGGCACATGAACAGCACTGCCCACACCAGGGCTCCTGAGAAAGGAATGAAAAAGCAGGTGATGTTTCTTATGATCTATGTTAATCAATCACTCTGACTACCCAGGCAACCACAACATTTAACACCTCCTTCCAGCATCTCAATCAAGGTTCCTGTCTCCACCTGCTCCTCTGACATCATCCTGTCATTATATTTTCTTTGAAATTCCTTTGATGAGAAATGAGTCACCTCTTCCTGCCAACACAGGCCTGAGCCTCTTCCAGGCATGTCATTCTCTTTGGGCAATGTTCTGGGGGGCAGGCGCCACCCAGTGGCTCCTCCAGATACTATCTCCACACCTCCCAGGAAAGAAAGGGCAAGCTCATAGCCTGGAGGAAAAATGGGGAAGAGATGAAAGAAATGAGGTTCCTGGTGGAGCTGGAAATGGAGCTGGGAACAAGAACTTAAACTGGCTA
Organism: Geosciurus inauris; assembly: GCA_004024805.1. Classification (NCBI taxonomy): domain Eukaryota; kingdom Metazoa; phylum Chordata; class Mammalia; order Rodentia; family Sciuridae; genus Geosciurus; species Geosciurus inauris. The sequence goes on along the minus strand of PVHX01017123.1, from coordinate 14,499 downwards.
CTCCAGTGGTCACACAGCTGAAAGAATGAAATAAGAATTAGGGTAGGGCACAGACAGTCACTCTGAGGTGGAAAGGCCTCAGCCCCACAGTGTTTACCTTAAAACGTTTGATTCCTGCTACAAAGCACTCATCCACTATTCTTCTTCAAGAAATAATTGCAAACCTGAGGTTTTGGGGCAAGCTGCCCAGTATTCAAGACAGCCACATTCCAATTTCAAGTTTTACAGGGATGAGCAGCCAAATAAAAACTAACAAAATGCTATTCGTAATACAAATCATCCTAATATTTTTCATAAGTTTCATTGATATTTAGTTAACAGACTGTACAAGTCACTCTTTTAAAATCTATAGTTCAAGGAATGGGACTGAGGCTCAGTACTAAGAGTGACTATCTGGTATGTGTGAGGTCTGGGTTCAATGCCCAGCACTACAAAACATAAAATAATAAAATCTACAATTCAGCTGGGCGTGGTGGCACACGCCTGTAATCCCAGCGGCTTGGGAGGCTGAGACAGGAGGATCACAAGTTCAAAACCAGCCTCAGCAACAGCGATGTGCTAAGCAACTCAGTGAGACCCTGTCTCTAAATAAAATATAAAATAGGGCTGGGGATGTGGCTCAGTGGTCAAGTGCCACTGAGTTCAATCCCAGTGCCAAAAAAAAAACTACAATTCAGTGGATTTTATTATATACTGAATTATGCAAATATCACTACTGTTTAACTTTAGAACATTTTATCATCCCAGAAAAAAGAGACCCTATACCCATTAGTAGCCATGCAGTTCCCCCTCCCCCAACTCCTAACAACCACTAATCTACTTAATGTATCTATGGATTTGCCCATTTTGTATACATGGAATCAAACAATATGAGGCCTTTTGTGTCTGGCTTCTTTCATTTAGACTAATGTTCTTAAGGTGAATGTATGTTATAATTGATCAATACTTCATTCCTTTTTATTGACAAAATTATTCTCTTATATGGATATGCCACATTTTGTTTATCCATTCATCGGTTGATGGATATTTTGGTTATACGCATTATTAGGAATAATACTATTATGAGCATTTGTATACAAGTTTCCTGTGAATATGTCTTCAATTCTCTTGGGTATAAATTTAGGAGTAGAATTGAGAGGTTATGTGGCAATTCTATGTTTAACATTTTGAGGACCCATCAAACTGTTTTCTAAAGCAGATACACTATTTTAGATTCCTGCCAGCAGTGTATGAGGGTTTCAGTTCTCCTCGTCCTGTCTTTATCATAGTTATTCCCGTGTGTATGAAGTGATAGCTTATTGTGATTGGTGTTTTTGATTGGCATTTCCCTAATGACTAATGATGTACAGCATCTTTTCATATTGTCCATTTGTGTACTTTTCTGGAGAAATGGCTATTCAAATCCCTTGCCCATTTTTTCATTCAGTTATCTGTCTTTTTAGGGTTGAGTTTCAAGAATTCTTTATATATGTTAGATATAAGTCTCTCAAGATATATGGCTTGCAAATGTTTTCTCCATTCTGTAGGGGGTCCCTCCCGCACTGTCCCGGTACCAGAGATTGAACTCAGGGGTACTTGACCACTAAGCCACATCCCCAGCCCTCTTTTGTGTTTTATTTAGAGACAGGGTATTGCTGAGTTGCTCAGTACCTAGCCATTGCTGAGGCTGGCTTTGAACTCGTGATCCTCCTGTCTCAGCCTCCTGAGCCACTGGGATTATAGGCGTGCACCACTACACCAGGCTTTCTATATCCTTTGAAGTATAAAAGGTTTTAATTTTTATCAAGTTCAATTTTTTTTTCTTTTTTGCTTTCAGTGCTATGTCCAAGAAATTACTGCATAATAAAAGTCACAAAGATTTAGTCCTAAATTTTCTCCTAATAGTTTCATAATTGTAGCTCCTACATGAAGGTCTACAGATGCATTTTGAGTTAACTTTGATATATTATGTGTGAAGCAAAGGTCCAAATTTATTCTTTGCATATAAATATCCAGTTTTCCCAGTATAATTTGTTGAAAAGACCATTCTTCCAACAAATTGTCTTGGCACCTCAATTCTATTCCAATTAAGAATAGAAATGGGCCTCTGGGACTCTCGATTCTCTTCCTTTGATGAGTCTGTTTATCCTTATATTACCACACTGTCTTAATTACTGTAACTTTGGAGTAAGTTTTCAAATTAGAAAGTGTGAGTAGTCTTCCAATTCTGTTCTTGTTCAAAGAGTGTATTGGCTATTATTCTGGGTCCCTTGCATTTCCACACAAATTTCAGCATCAGTGTCAATTTCTGCAAAAGAAGAAAAAAAATCCAGCTAATAGGATAGGAACTACATTGAATAGATAGATCATTTGGGGGAATACTGTCATCTTAACAATATTAAGTCTTCCAAAGTATGAACATATAAAATAAAAAGCAATTTGAGTCACTGTTTACTGATACTTTGAGGCTAAAACACTCAAAATTTCCTTATGCCTTACCAAATACTTAGCATATTAGAGATTCTTGATTTTGAGGACACTCCCAAAAAGAAATAACATGCTAAAAAATACTGATTAGAAAGTCATAGGGATTTTCAACTTTTTTTTTTCCTTGTGAAACAAATGTTCAGGAATAAGTTATTATATTTGCATGTATATGAAGTGCTGGGGATCAAACCAAGGCTTCAAGCATGCTGGGCAACAGAAAGTCACAGGATGTCTTTCATATTGCAAAGCAATGCCTTTAAACAAGTTTCTCAAACAGCCAAGCACCCTAAGATGTAGCTAGGTCTGAGAAGAAAAGCAAAGGCTCTGGTATCTGACAGGTCCTACTGGCCTTGGCTCATCTACCTCAGTAAAGGAAGGATAGAATAAACCATGATCCACCTTTCTATCACAAATGCCTCACATATAACGAAACAAAAGGTGTTCAGAAATCCTATCTTCTTTTATATATAAACACAAATCACTCCCAAGAGAAGTAAATCTTTGCATCAATATTAGCAGGGAACTAGAAATTTTATATAAATAGGTATGTATGTGGCAATCTGATTGGATAAGATTTATACAGCAGACACTTTTTATTTAAATTTGTTTATTTAGGGCAACTTGGATAGAGATCATAGGGGTTAAAACACCCTAAAGCTCCTTGGGTCTGCTACTATACTTATTATACTATAATAAAAGCAAAGTATAATTTTATATTAGAATATATAAAAACTACACCATTGACATTATGAAAGTAGGCAAAAAGCTAACCAAAGGCAGTATGAACCATCAATTCTTACCTCTTCAATCACACAGAACTCCCACTTCAAACATAATTAAATGCCAACTATATATGCTCGTAACTATATAACTAATCCTCTGTAATTCCTACTCTTAGAGGTAGGAATCATCACCCCCATTTTTCAGAAACAGAAAACTGAGACTTACAGATATTAAGTTATTTGTCCAGATCACACAGCTAATTAGTAGCAGAGCTGGATTCAAACCCAGGCCTCTTCAACTTCCTATCTGGTGCTTTCCCCACCAATCCTATGTCTTTCCAATATCCCAAATCTTCTACTTATGCTTCATTCCAAAGTTTTTAAGAAACAATATGCAGAAGGGCCTCTGGGTACCGCCCAACTCTGTTCTGAGTGGAACTGGTTTTCCTAGACCAATTACAGCAACACCAGGACTGAGGAGAGAGGTGGACAGAAAATGAGTAAAGACAAAGATGGACATCAGTAAATAAGTGTGTGTGGGAGTTCACCTTGCAGCTAAAAATGAAACTGGCAGCCCTGGCCAATGAAGATAACTTTAGTCAAAACAACAAACTTTTTTTTCTGTGATGATCTCCATTTCTGCCCTGTAAACAAAAGTTAAAATATCACTTAATCACTGTTTAATCATTCTCCACAAGCTTATTGCAGTTTAACTCCTTCTATTCTGAACATCTACACTATGCTCCTAAAAACCTCTGAAAAAGAGCTAAAGAAATCTACAAGAGATGGCCAAAGCCGACAAGCATGTAGAAGGAAACTTTCCATAGCATAAGTCTACAAAACCCCTTTAGTTGCAAGTTTTATATTAAAGCCATAAACCACCTGTTCCTTTGGCTTTCAAATTAGACACCTAATTCATGCCATAGCCTTGCTCATGACAGGATTACAGAAAAGACACCAGAGCAGAATTTCATTCCTGAGGGTCAGGACTTCAAGACCGCTGGAATGTGCCTGGCAAAGACGTGGGGGTGTCTGGGCAGCTGAAAGCCTCCACAGGGGAATTCAGCAAGGACAACTGCTTTCCCTCTACCAGGAGTTATGAATTTAAAAATAAACTTCAGTGACCCTCATGCTTTAACAATCTGTTGGGAAAGAATGTTGCCAAATCCAGCAACTAGGGTGAACAACAGAGAGGGAAAAAGAGGAGAAATGTCCTACTACCTCTCTCAAGGAGTATAATAGGACAGAAAGACACAGGAAATTCCCAACTGACTTCCCCAAGATCAAATAAACTCCTTTTCCCTCCCTTCCCTTCCCAACCCATCCCTTTGGTACTTCAGATTGAACCCAGGGGCTCTCACATGTGAGGCAAGCAGTATACCACTAAATTACATTCCCAGCCCTTTTAAAATTTTTATTCTGGGATAGAGTCTCACTAAATTGCCCAGGCTGTCCTTGAACTTGCAATTCTCCTGCCTCAGCCCCCAGGATCACAGGTGTGCACCACCCCACCCCTACTAAAACTGCCATATATGTCTACATTTCTTGCATTTCAGATTTCAGAAATGTTAATACATATGCATCCTCTGTAAGGTACTAGGATTACGTTCAGTATGTTAAAGTATTTTTTTTTAAGAGAAAAAGTATCAGTGTAACTCTCAAGTGGTACACCAACTAGCCTCTATGAACTCCCTTTCTTACTGAGGACAGGGACACAACTTAGTCACTCCATGCTCCTCTCCTGGAGCATGTAAACAGATGCCAGTAAGGAATAACTATTTCCATGACAGTCTAGATTCTGTAGAAATCCCTTTCTGTCTCTCAGTGATCCCATTTCTCAACTTGATTGAAATAACTACCCCCTAGATCCTTAGAAATCGGCATTTTAGTTATTCAATGGGGAGCTTTATTGCCATGGCAGTGCAGCTTTCCTTTGGAGCCAAACAACTACAGGATTTCAGCATTATTCTCACCCAAATGATTCTTAAGACTTGAGGGTCACTGAGAACAGCCTCAGGGCACTTTTAGAAGGCAAAGGCTCCCATTCACCCAAGCTGCCCGTACAGACAGCAAAGTAAACAGCAGACATAACAGTATGAGATGCTTCCGCAAAGTAACCTCAGGGAGCTGGCTCTCTGAAAGATGTTTATATTACTAATGCCAATTGGAAACTGGGCGTGAGGACTGCAGTCTTGTTATCTATGAACACAAATACCCCGAACCACCACCACCATCCCCCTCTCTCTGAGCAATCAAAAATGTTATGAATACCTGGAGTGACTCGTGGACCTCTCTCTAGTGTTACCTTTTGGCATAGCAACAACTAGGAACTGAGGCAGTTACGTTGGCCATCCATATGGAAAACTACAGAAACACTGTTTGGGCTCAGCAAGTAAACTAACCCAAATTCATAGTATCATAACAAGACAGATGAGGAGCTGAATCCACCTGGAAAAGTCAGAGGACACTTGCCCCAAGTCACACAGATAGTTACTAACAAGCTGAAACCAGGACCCGAGTTCCTAACTTGGTAGTTGAATGCCTTTCCTCCAAATTACACTGCTTGCCCTTGAAGCCCTGGACAAGAGTAATCCTTTGTAAGATCTTTTAACTGTTCTTCCCACAAGTTAGTAAAGGACCTGAGAGGAGGAAAGCATAAGCTTTGTGACTAGAGAATCTAAATAAAGAGGATTATTAGAGGTCCTCCTCCAAGCCCTCTATACAGAATTCTGAACACTGAAAATATTTAAAAAATGGAACAGGCAAACAAACGAGAAGAATTGGGTAAGAGAAGAATTGCTGAAAGCTATAAAATGGATTTAGAAGAAGAAAGTAAATTTGGAAAACAGAGGAACAAGAAAAACAGCAGGAAAAAAAGCTACAGTAGAACCACAACACACTTGCATTTAACTATATAAACCTAACCAGAGAGAGAAATAATTTGAACAGTGCAGAGATTTATGAATGACTTCACTCAATGAGGTTCGACACCATGGTGATGTGCCAGAGTGAACGTCCAATGAGAAGACCTGAATCTGAGACTTCTATAAGTCTCATTTCCTATGTGCTTCTCACACTGTGGGGACCTGAATGTCAAATAAGATTCTGATGTTTGAGAATACTTATTTTTTCATTAAAAAAATCCCCTAATTTATAGGCCAACTATTTTACATGCTTCAATTTTCCTCTCATGTTCATAAAATTATGTTTACATACTTTGATTTCTGGGCCATTTAAGATATCTTTCAAGAATGATTTTGATTAGTTGGGCTTTTCACTTTATGTGCAGATTTCACAATCTAACTTCCTTCTGCAATGAGAATATAATGAGATTTCACCTCACTGGAACGGGGTGGACAGGGAGTGAAAAGCCAGCCAAGGAAGTCCTTTCTGAAAGCTAAAGACAATACAAAAAGAGAAAAGAAAGAGAAAGAAAGAAAGAAAAAAACAACACTAAATTTCTTTGTCAATTACTACGCTACTCCTAGCGGGAAAGGAGGTAGCAGCATAAAACAGCTCAGAGGTCTGGCAGGTCATTCCACATTTCTCCTGCTTATTACCAGGGAAATGCAATGGACAGGTACTAGCTCAAGTTTCCTAAATGACACTCCCCAAACCTGGTGGCAGAGTGACTGGGCCCAGCTCCAGCCTGAGGATGCCCTCCTTACCTACTTAGATGCCACCTGCTTCTCTTACTATTGTATATTTGGAGGAGTAGGAGGCCCTCCTCTACAGTTTGGTTCAGGCTCTCCTGGTGCACAAGAAACATCACCGACTTTCTGCAGTCATGACGCACCCCTACCCCACAAAGAGTAAGTTTCTCGGGGCTGGGGCTGTAGCTCAGTGGTACAGTGCCTGCCTAGCATGCGTGAGGCACTGGGTTCAATCCTCAGCACCACATAGAAATAATAAATGAATAAAATAAAGATCCATCAACAACTTAAAAAAAAAAAAGAGTAAGTTTCTCACAATGAAGTGAATTCCCTTGCTGATATTCAACGAAGAATCTGAGCCTCTAAGATGTGTCCACATAAAGAATAAATCTTTCTCTTTGCCTCTGACTGATAAAAAGATCATGTCTAATGGGAACATCTGTCTCCTTTTTATTCTAAAAGACAAAGGCCTGAGTTTGCTAACCATAGAAAGCCACATTTGCAATTACTATTGAGAAAAATAAAGTTACACTCAGGGGCTGGGGTTGTAATTCAGTAGTAGAGCACTTGCAAGGTCCTGGGTTCAACCCCCAGCACTGTAAAATAAATAAATAAAAGCTACCCTCAGTATTTGCCATAGATAGTAATAGTCACATTTACTGATACAAGTACTTACATATGCCAAGCAATGTTCTAAGTACTTTCTGCATATTAACTCATTCAATTCTCATTATAACCCTATGAAAATGGTACTATTATTTTCCCCACATTATAGCTGTGAAAGTCTGGCCTAAAGAGAAAGGTTAAGTACCTTGCCCAAAGTCATACCAAGTAATACTGCAGGATTCAAGGTCAGATCAGTTCTACAGATGCTGCAGGAGCTACTTTTCAGATGGACTTTATGAAAGACCTGAAGAAAGAAGGGTTATTAGAAGCAATCACCAGAAACTGGACAGATCTGGCTGTCATTCATCTTTGCACAAGTGAGCAGCGAAGCATGGAGAGGTCTCTACTGAGCTCCACCTGCCTTGCCCCAAACCTCTTGAACACAGCACCTCCAGAATCACTGAAGTCTTCCCACAGTAGTTTAAGGAAAAGAGGGGGGTGGGAAAAAGGACAAGGCCTTAATCAAAAGCCCTTTTCTTCTGGCGGACAAAAGGCCTTGGTATTTCCATGGACAGACTGGTTATTCTGAACACTAACCAAAGATTCTTTGGCAGAGAAAGAAATATGAAAATGTTAGGCTTGTGGGAATGGTCTGTGCTTTGGGCCTTTGTGTCTCACTCAGTAAAGCCATCCCACTGAAAAACAAACAGTTGCCTTGCAGTAACCCTAGGCCTTCAGTTAACTCCAGATTCTAGAGAGAACAGAGACCCTGCTCCTAATTGTGTATCCCCCCTTTTCCCTCTCTATCCTCCCTGAGACTGTTTTTCAAGCATACAAGGAAAAACGCATTTGAAAATAGAGATACAGAATAGATCAAATTCTAACACTTTTAAAAAAAAAAAAAAAGGCAAGTGGTAAGGGAGAAAATGACAACCAAACTCCTAGTACTCTCACTAGCCTCTCTGCTCTTCAGTCCAAATCAACAATTCAGAATTTTAGCACTTTCCTAAATGAATAGTGAAGATTTGGCAACACAGTGTGGCCCTGAATTACCCCAAGTGGTTTACATTTTCCCAGATGGATACATAGAAATTCAGAATATTTTGTTAAATGGGTCAGTAAGGAAAGCAGTGTGGCAAGATAGTCTACTAAATACAAGAAGGCCTCAGCAGCACTAATCCCAGATATAGCTGGGTTAGAATCACAATCTGACACTCTAACCCCACCCGTTGCATGAATACAGTAAGAACATTTTTTTAAAAAAGTCCCTGAAACCCTTATGCCCAGCCAACAAGCACCTTCTCCTTGCTGACTTGCCCAGGAAATCATGAAGGAAACCATTAGGAGGTCACAGGCCTGCACATCTATCAGCCAGGACTCTGTCAGAGTGGTGAAAAAGGGCATCCATATACGGAGAGTCTCAGGCTGGCCTTGAAATCCTCTGGAATAAGCAGCCCAAATTAATATGTGATTAGTATCTATAAAGGCACCAAATCTTGAGGTGTTAAACCACGAGGTAATAAGGCCCCTTGTGGCTCAGGCCTCTAGATCCTCTGATTACCCTGGAAGCAGGTCCTCCTCTTGTTCCCAAGCAGTATCAAAGGTCCATGCAACAAAAGGTACTGCTCAGCCAAGCAAAAGCACCAGCAAATTTCGAATGTCTGGCATATAATAGGCTCTCAAATATTAGTTGAATGAATAAATGAATAAAACATTTCATCTTCAACTGCTTTAATCAATCTTTCCTATACATAAGGGGGTGGAAAGAGTGTCAGAGAAGAATTCTAAACAATAGGGGGGGAAAATGTCCCTGCATTCCCTGGGAATCAAACTCCTATGTTGCAAATAAGCTTCCTTTTATAAAAAATTTGTTACTTGACTGTTCTCCCAGAGAAATGGATAAGAGGTCTTCCCAAATCAGAGACAATGATTCTTCTGCAGCTGGTATGCAACCTCTTTGCAAAAGGTGGCAGCACCTTTTGCAAAGGTCAGGGATAAGTCTGTTGTAGCATTTTTCTAATAACTACAACAACCTGAAACAATCCAAGTATTCAATAATAAGACAATGACTAAGTGAAGTCATTATCAACAAGATAGCTTAAAATAACAACTTTAAGAAAACACCTTAAAAATCCTTATGATGAAAACAAAAAATCCTTATGATGGTACATGAAAAAGAGCCTGTAAACATATATGTATATGCTAAATGAGAGAAGCTAGATGCATCATTTTATATAAATGATTCAATTTACATAAAATATTCAGAATAGGCAAATCAGAAAGCAGATCAGTGTTGCCAGGGGCTCAGAGTCAGTAGTTATTGCCTAATGAACACCAGATTTCCATTTAGGGTCATAAAAATGTTCTTGAACTAAATAATAATGATGGTTGCACAATAATATAAATGTAATTAAAGTCAATGAAATGAAGGCTTTAATGTGGTTACAATGGTACATTTTATGTATATTTTACCATAATTTAAAAAACTGAATCAAGAAATACACACAAGCCGGCCGCAGTGACACACACCTGTAATCCTAGCAGCTCGGGAGGCTGAGACAGGAGGATCATGAGTTCAAAGCCAGCCTCAGGAATGGTGAGGTACTAAGCAACTCAGTGAGACCCTGTCTCTACATAAAACACAAAACAGGGCTGGGGATGTGTGGCTCAGTGGTCGAGTGCCCCTGAGTTCAATCCCTGGTACCAAAAAGAGGGAAGAAAAACAAAAAAAAACAAGAAAGGAAAAAATACACACACACACACAAATTACAATCATGTCAAGGTAAATATGAATACAAAGGAACACAGACAAGCCTCAACATCTGTTATAGTAAGATGGGACCTCATTGATGTTGGACAATAAATAAAAGTCAAGAAAAAAAAAATAAAAATGCCAGAAGCATACAGCCAGCTCTACAGCCACAATCAAAACCCTAAAAACAAGTGCCTACCAAGTGGAAGACAAGTTGCATAGCTTATCAGGCGCCAGAACAGCAGGTGTGTGTGCTATGGGGCAAGCCATAGAGGTCTCATGCCCTCCTCAGCCCAGTCCTCTAATCCCCCTCAGAAATACTCCCTAAGGCAGAGAAACCCATCTGTTTCAACAAAGACTACAGCCCTACAAGCAGATTAACTCCTTCACTGCTAAATTTCTACAGATGGGCTACCTCTAATATTGTGCTTTTCATTTTTTAAAAATGCCTCTAAGTTATAGAAAACAAATTCTACCAAAATAGAACACGAAAAAGATCTGGTCTTGGTAAACCCACACCTGTAATCCCTGTGACTCCAAAAGCTGAGGCAAGAGAATTCCAAGTTCAAGGCCAGCCTGGGCAAAATATTGAAACCCTAAGCAATGTATCGAGACCTTGTCTGAAAATCAAAAATAAAGAGTTGAAAATGTAGGTCAGTGGTTAAGCACTTATTTTCTGTTATATCCATAATGACTAGAATAAATTGACATCGGTGGATACCCAAATTGTTTGCTGAATAAATGCATTCAAATCCTTTTCCCTATAACCTCTGTTATAAACAGAGGTTTCAAAACCTTTTCCCTATTCCCTCTGTTTTGTTTGTTTTTGCACTACTGGGGATTAACCCCAGGGGCTCTCTACCACTGAACTACACCCCCAGCCCTTATTATTTTTTTTATTTTAAGACAGAGTCCTGTTAAATTGCCCAGACTGGCCTGGAACTTGTCATCCCCCTGCCTCAGCCTCCTAAGTAGCTAGAATTACAAGCATGCACTACCACACCTGGCTTATGATGGTTGTTTTGTTCGTGCCTTATTTTCTTAAGTCTCCCTCCCCTTGTCATAACTTTAAGTCCTGCCTGGCTTCCTCAAATCCAGTCTACAACAAATATTTGTCTAGTATCTACTTATGTATAGTACAACCAGTCTCTTTACTGTGTTGTTTACTGCTGAATCCCAGAGTCCAGCAGAGCACTCATGGTGCTCATACACATTTATCAAATGAAATAATCATTTGCTTGGTCACCACATTTTAAAAAGACTCAGTAATGAGCACTTTAATTTAGCTAGGTATGAGCTAGTCACTGTGACAGTTACAGAACTACAAGGTCTAGAAATAGTCCCCTCAAAAAAGCTCACAGATTCAACACAGAAACAAAACTAGCATGGGGAAGTGATGTATCAACTTGGACTTCACTAATCAGAGAGGTTTCATGAGAAGAAAGACCTGAAGTGAGGCTTGTAGGGCTGGAGAGACTTCAGGTTAGAATAAAGAACAGGGGCATTCCAAGTAAAGAGAACTGCCCACGAAAAGGCAATAGGGGAGAATGAATGAGGCACACTGAAGCACAACCAGGAGACAGCTGTCTCAACTGAAGGCGTGTTCTAGAAAGTTATGTGAAACAAGCCTGGATAAGTAGGAGGTCAGAGCATAAGAGATCATTTTTTTAAAATTTTGGACTTTAAGCAATAGGAAATACAAGGAAAGTAGCTGCTAGAGTAAACTGTAAGGGAGAGACAGAACACAGGAAACAAAATCAGAGGCAGTTGCCATAATTCAGGCATGAGGTGATGAGTGACTAGACTAGAATCATGGCAAAAGAAATGGGGAAGAAAGGGCAAACTTGAGACATTCTGAAGAAACAAAAGATCCCAATGACAGATTGAGAATGGAGGTTGATGAAAAGAGAAGAGTCAAAGATGTCTCCAGGGTTTCCTGTCTCGGGGGCTGGAAGAATGTGAACACAACTGTCAAAAATGGGGACTAAGGGAGGGAAGCCAAGTGTAAGCTTGATTTTGAAAATACTGAATTCAAGGTGATGTCCAAGTACAGATGTCCTTTATAATCAATAGAAAAAAACAAACTAAAAAAAGAAAATCAAAGCCGGGCATGGTGGCTCAAGCCTGTAATCCCAGCACTTTGGGAGGCTGAGACAGGAGAATCGCGAGTTCAAAGCCAGCCTCAGCAATGGCAAGGCACTAAGCCACTCAGTGAGACCCTGTCTCTACATAAAACACAAAATAGGGCTGGGGATGTGGCTCAGTGGTCAAGTGGCCCTAAGTTCAATCCCTAGCACCAAAAAAACCACAAAACCTTGTTTGTTTCTACACTCTTTTAAAAGTATTTCATATGCCAGCTCTTCACTTCTCTCACCTCTTTGCATCCTAAACAAACTAAAATTGTGTATTTACTGGTTTAGCTATTGCCCTGTGTTCCTATAAATGATCTTTTACCCTGCTACAGAGCTATACTCTTGCCAAAAATAAATAAACAAAAGCACTCCTAATTGTTTATACCATCCTTTTGCCTTAAAAATATTTAGTGTCAGGCCGGGCACAGTGGCACACGCCTATAATCCCAGCACTTTAGGAGGTCAGGACAGTAGAATCACTAGTTCAAAGCCAGCCTCAGCAATAGCAAGGCACTAAGCAACTCAGTGAGACCCTGTCTCAAAATAAAATACAACACAGGGTGGGGGATGTGGCTCAGTGGTTGAGTGCCCCTGAGTTCAATCTCCAGTACAAAAAAAAAAAATTAGTGTCAGGCATAGTGGCACACACCTGTAATACCAGTGGCTCTGGAAGCTGAGGAAGGAAGATGGCGAGTTCAAAGCTATCCTGGGCAACTTACGGAGGCCCTAAGCAACTCAGTGAGACCCTGTCTCTAAATAAGACACAAAAAAGGGCTGGGGATGTGGCTCAGTGGCTAAGTGCCTCTGGGTTCAATCCCCAGTACCAAAAAAAAAAAAAAAAGTGCCCTCTACTGCCTATATTCTAACTTAGTTCTTTGTAACACAGACTAAACTTGCTACCCCAGCCTTTTCACTCATCCTAAATAACTTACCCATCCTCTCCAGCTTCCTACATTTGTAATACTTCTCATTCTTTCCAGAAAAGAGAGAGAGATTTTAAGTAATAGGAAACAGAATTAGGAGTTTGCAACTTAAGAGAAAACCTGAGCCAGGGATGGGAGCACACACCTGTAATTCCAGTGATTCAGGAGACTGAGGCAGGAGGATTTCAAGTTCAAAGTCAACCTGGGCAACTTAATGAGACCCTGTCTCAAAACAAAAATTAAAGGAACTGGGGATATAGCTCAATGGTAAAGTTCCCTTAGGTTCAATCCCCAACCACAGAAAAAAAAAATTTTTTTTGGATACCCTGTTTGTCTTCTCAGAATACCTTTTCTCCTGTCTTAACTAGGAAACTTCTCAACTTCAAGATCCAGTTCAAAGACCAATACCACTGCAATGCTTTCCCAAGCCCCACCCACCATATTGCTGACAGTGATCACTCCACCTCTGTTCTCACTGTATTTTATTCATATTTCGATGATAGCACCTGCTGTGGGTATGGCATATATAATATATATACAATATATTATGAATAAAAATAATTTATATTATATAAATAAATGACTATTAAACCCTCAAGGACAGAGACTGTTAGTAATCTCATATCCTTGGTATCTTGTAAAGGGTCTATCATATAAGAAGTTCTCAATGATAGGAAGAAAGAAGATGAGGATTTCTAGTAAAAGAAACAGGAAGAGCCAGGTGCGGTGGTGCATGCCTGTAATCCCAGCACTTTGAGAGGCAGAGACAGGAGAATTGCCAGGAGAGTTCAAAGCCAGCCTCAGCAACGGCTAAGCTATTCATTAAGACACTGTCTCTAAATAAAACACAAAATAGGGTTGGGGGTATGGCTCAGTGGTCAAGTATCCCTGAGTTCAATCCCTGGTACTGAAAAAAAAAAGAAAGAAAGAAAAGAAAAAGAAACAGGAAGTATGAAACATTATCAGGGAATGAGGCAGTTGGTTGACTATAAATTATTTAAAAAATGATCTTCCAAATCAAAGGATTTTTTTTTTTTTTAGGCCACCCTAGGTTTATTTATTTATTTTTTTTAAATTTTTATTCTTGTTTTATTTAGGCTTACATGTTGACAGTGTAAATTGACTCATTGTACATAGATAGAGGATAACATATCAATTCTCTAGTTGTAAGTTGTATAGAATCACATCATATATGCAGTCATACATAAAGTTAGGGTTATTATGACCATCATATTCCATCACCCT
>PVHX01017122.1:0-41051 GCA_004024805.1 Geosciurus inauris | reverse complement strand
AAAAAAAAAAAAAAAAAAAGAAGCTAAAGGTACTGGTAGAAGAGTGCCCCAAGGGGAGCAGGGAGATAGGAAGGGAGGAAAGGGAGGGAAGAAGAGAGCGGGAGAAGGAGACTCTGTAATCCTGAGTGTCACCGACAGGACCCAGGAGTGTGGGCAGAAGTGGCCATACAGGCCCAAGAAAACCAGAGAGTGACTAGGGCAGTCAAGGCAGGAGTGCGAACAAGGAGGGATGGCGAACGCTGAGCACACCCAGGCTGACAAATAAAAACACAGCCAAGCGGCTCAGTGGCAGAGCATTTGCCTGGCATGTGTGAGGCACTGGGTTCGAATCTCATATAAAGAAATTAATAAAATAAATCCATCAACATCTAAAAAAATATTAAACAAAACAAAATAAAAAACACAGCCAAGCTGGGCGTGGTGGGGCACACCTGTAATCCCGGCGGCTCAAGAGGCTGAGGCAGGAGGATCATGAGTTCAAAGCCAGCTTCAGCAATTTAGCAAGGCCCTAAGTAACCCAGCGAGACTCTGTCTCTAAATAAAATAAAAAAGGGCTGGGGATGTGGCTCAGTAATTAAGTGTCCCTGGGTTCAATCCCTGGTACCAAAAAACAACAAAAACAAGAACACACAGCCAGAGATGGAGTGAAAGCAATCACCGAGCTCTAAGAGAATGACTGGAAGTGTCTGCATGTGAGGACACAGACAGGGACTTCTCACCCTGAGGCTGGTGCACAAGAAAGGCACGAAGCGACAATCTAGGGCAAAGGCAACTCAGGAAGCACTGCACCTTTTCAAAAGTGGAGTCAAAAACCTCTGACCATACTCAGATGTTTACTGATATGCCAACTGCCACGCACTGTGCTCAGCGCCAGGTCTGTAAAGAAGTAAGAGACAATCATGTTTTGAAGGAGAAAGGCTACAAAAGCAACAATTTGGAAATAATAATGAAACGAAAGAAAAAAGACCCCAATTAGCTGACCAGGTTTCCGCAGACTTCTCTAGTGACTCAAGTCTCTTCCACCTCTGTCATGCTCGGCGTGAGGCTAGAAGGAGACCAGGAGGAGCCCAAAGCAAACCGGGGCCCACTGCCCCCAAATCATAGAAGATTCTGAGACACTCTCCAGAGTGAGCCAGGGCTTCCCTTCGCCTGTTGGTAAAGCAGTGCCTGGCTTTACAGAGGTCAAGGGCACAGATTTAGATTTTTCAGTGGAACCCATCGGGACACACCTGCACGCCAACAGATCAATTCAATGGACAATGTCTGCCTTCAAAGCGCTTTCCATCACTCTTCTTCAGGTAAAAGAAACTTGAAGCGCAAGTTCTCAAGCTTGGAGTTGGATGGACTCTACACAACTAGGAATGCAAGCCTCCCTATGCTACAGAGAAGGGAACCACAGCTGAGGTGGTTAGCTGACAGCCTCCAAGTGACAGCAGACAGGAACCAAGGCTGGAGGCCGAGAGGCCCGGATGCCATTCACACCTGGCCAAACACTGGGCCTCCACATTCTCACCTTCAATATGGAGCGAACAGTGATACTGAAGTTCCCAGGTAGGTCCCAATCCATTCCTTTTCTTTCTCTACTAAGCTAAAAATGCTAAATGGTGCAAGCACAGGGCAAAAACGGTCCCCATTTAACCCCAAAACACACCTTTTGTGTGTCAGGCATTAAGGAATAAAAGACTCAGAGTTGGGAGTGGAAAGGCAGAGGGAAGGGACAGCTGATGACAACAGCACACAATCCTCAACAATAAATGAGTCACGATGAGAAGTAATGAAGCCCGATGTAGTTCACAGGGAGGAAGAATGGTGGTTTTGTCTGTCTGTCTTCTCAAGTCAGTCACAGTCTCCCTAGCACAGAGCCCTGTGCACCCGAAGAGTGCCAACGAGACACCGTGCGCAGCACCGGCCTGCTTTTCTGTCTCCTTTCTCTATTCCCACTGTCCTACCTCCGGCCCTTCTTTCATTTTCCTGATGACACAGTAAATAAGCCAAAGGCGGTGACACTCTGTGAAAGGAGGAAACACAGTGAGCACGAGGATGAAGAGGACCACTTTGCTGTCAGGTGGACCATGGTTCAAATCCCTCTGCACCGCAACTCCACTTCGTGACTTGGGTCACTACCCTGGGGAATCACAGTTGTACCCACTTCCTACACTTATTGCAAGAATTAAATAAATAAGCACTTAGAAAAATGTCCAGTACAGTACAAGCTCACAAGTCACACATGTAAAATGTGTGATCTAAAGACCAAAGCGGAATTAACACAGCTTTTCTAAGCTCCCAATGGAGGGCAGACCCTAAGTCCAGTCCCCATTTTCCGTCATCATCCCCCAACACCTAGATGGTGGAAACTCGTAAGGACCAGGTCTTCCTCCCAGAACCAAACCAAACCAAAGCCCATCCCAGCATCCTCCCATTTCCCCCAGGGAGTCAGTTCTGCAGTTCTGCGTGAAGAAACCCTCAAAGGACAAGTTGTGCAAAAGAAATAGCAGTAGCTCCTCTCTAGACGACTATCCACCACGCAGACAATCGCACAGCTGGTCTCTGGGCACATTCTGATCTTGCTTAGACCCTGGGGATGCCATCATCTGGGGGAATGATGGCATCCCAAGTATACCCATATGGGATAAAACAGCACTTTTCTTTTTATCATCGTCTTAAGCTGGAATCCGGCCACACTCAGAGGATCTCTAGTTATATATTAACTCACCTTATTTGCTTCTCTGCCCAAAACAGTGACCCATCAGAAGCACACGGGACTAAAGGTGCAGTAGTTCCACCTGTGAAGTTTAAAGTGGCACCTATAAACGCCATTTATTTTCAGACAATCCTATCTTAACAACACCCTTTGCATCTTCTAATTCCAACTTTACGAGTCTACAAACCTATGAAACTCCTACCACGCACAAGCTTTGCCACACCTTCCAAGGAATGGGGAGTAGGATCACAAATTACTCATAAAGTCCAAGTTTCTAAACACACAGAATTGTGAAATACCATCAAAATCTGATATAAACGCAAACTAACATCCACAATATAAATCAAAGCATGCTTTGGAGTCACCAGGCTGAATGATTTTTATAGCAAGGTAAAAAGTTCCTCTTAAAAATTTCAAAGAATAATTCTTAATGAATTGATATTCTTCAGAAATCGTCCTGACAGCCATTAATTCCTTAATGGTTACAAATTTTCTGCTTCCCTCTCAAGAATAAATCCCTTATGAGTTAATCTAGCAAGCGGATAGCAGTGTGAGTTATGGTGCCTAAATCACACCTGGCTCAGAGTCCTGCAGGGCTCTGGCACTTGACAACCTGAGTCAGAACCCAGCACCAGCATTCCTACTGCGGCCTCCTCCAGGGCGAGTCTCCGAGTCAGTCATCTGAGATCGCCACGGAGGCTAATACAAGGCAGAGAATGAGAGCGCCTCCTTCCAGCCTGGGCCCTATGCTTTGTAGACTACCTTTGAAAGTGAAGCATTCCTTCTTCCCTTACCTTTTCTTTACCCTGGTTTTGTAAACTACACAGCCACCACTGCTTCCAGCTGCATACCCTGACTGGGACAAGGAAGCCACCACCTGACCCTCACACAGGCCACTCCAGTCAGCTCCCAGGCTCAGCTGTCTGCTCTACCTGCATCCTTGCAGCACTCATAAGCCTTTAGAGACAACTCAAAGTCCTGGAGTCCTCAGAGTTCTAAGGCACAGCCTAAGCAATTCCAACCCAGGTACACGGCCCCAGGAGACAGTCCACTATCTTCAAGCACAATCTAAAACTCGGAAATAGCAGCCGTCTCAAAGTGCTCCTCTCCCAAAATACTTATTGCCCCAACTTCTTTCCCTGGTAAGCAAAGACTATAGGAACCTTCTGAAAGGCCAGGTGTGAGCGAACTCACGCCCTTGAGTTATGAGCAGAATGTGCCCCACCAGCAATGTCCCAGGTGCCCATGGGAGAGGGGGCACACGTGAGCGCGCGCATACATGCACAAACTAAAAGTCCAAGGGAGACATTACTTGACACCAGGGTAAAAAACACTAACCTACTAATAAAAAAATGATAATAATAATCCTCCAGAAGGAAGAAAACTCTACCAAAGTACTTGTATAGCTTTACAATTAATATAAAATATCAATAGTAAGCTTTTCAATGTCTTCCGGGAGGACTATTTTCTCAACAGCTATTTCTCAACAGACCCCACCCCAACCCCACCCCTCTGAAGGGGGAAAACTCTGAAGCACCCCAAGGCATTGTGTCTAGATATCAACAGCTTCTGTTAAAACAATGCCTTAAACATTGTGAAAAATGGATATTCTAGAGATACTATTCTGCCACGCTGTTATTTTTAAAAATAATATTGAAATGACTGTCAAGTTCAGTAACTATTCCCATAAAAAAGTTATTAAAATGACTCTTGTTTTTGTGGAGTCAGCAGTCCAGGTCTACCAGGTAGAAACTTCAAAGAATGCACCCACCCGCTAAGCAAGGGACATCCTGAGTGAGAGGTGAGAGGTAACAGCCTGGAAGGGGCGTAGACAGCAGAAAACACAGACCTCGCCTGAAAACCAACCAATGCAACTTTGTTTTAACACAGTCCCCAGTGCGGAATACCCGCAGAAGGCTCTTATCTTATGCTGAAGACACTCCCAGGCACCCCTGTCTTGACTGATGGAAGCAGCGCTGTCCACCCTGCCTGTCACCTTGCTGAGAGCACACTCACTGCTATCAAAGCATGGTCATCCTTTAGATGGAAAGTTTTTCACCAGATGAAGGTTGTAAGAGGCAATCTTTAATTGTAGCTCAGTGGTAGAGCGACTGCCTTGGATGTATGAGGCACTGGGTTCGAACCTCAGCACCACATAAAAATAAATAAATAAATAAAATAAAGATATAAAAAAAAAGGCAATCTTTGAGATAATCCTTTATGTAAATGTGAAGTTTCAGCTTCTCAAACTCCAGCCTGGGGGAGTATGTGAGTGAGAACCAATGTAATTTCTCCTCTACCTCCTACCCCGATTTCAACTACTTAGTGGTAATATTCAAGGTCAAGTGCTCCGTATTTTGCCTTCAGCATTTGAAATAAAGATGCTACATAATTCTAATAAATAAAAGATAGTGTTGATAATGTTCAACAGTCCAGATCTTTAATAAGTATCAATTCAGACTAATTATTTTAATAAATCCACACTTGGATGAAAAGCTGCTAGGGAAGTATGCAAGCAGCAGCGAGGCCTGTTACGCTAGAAACGCCAGCACCTTCCAAAGCGCGTGGCCCGCAACTACACAGCCCCCTAAGACGTCACCATGAAGAAGAGGAAGCAAATGAGTGGATTAAATGAAAAAAGTTAACTTCTAGTTCACAATTTTCTTTCAAGAACAAGATTTCAGAAGTAAACAGTATTATCTATGAAGATTTAAGTTTGACTCAAGCTTAGTAAATTTAATGCCACTTGCTTTTGATGAGCAAGCTGGTTGATAATTAAATAAAGTGAAGTGATCTATTCAGGACAGATCTAAACCACCACCAGGAAGGGTCTCAGGCACACTGCTGACACTGTGCTGTGCTGTGAATACAGTCTGCCTGTGTGACCATGACACTGTGCTGTGCTGTGAACACAGTCTGCCTGTGTGACCATGGGATGTGAAGGGAGTCAGCGCTGCACTAAAGCTGAAGAATCAATGCTGTACTCAGCATCTGAAAGACAGTTACTACAGTGAGTGGACTGCATCCACAGGGTTCTAGCTTTTTTTTTTTTTTAAACTTTCTAAACAATCCTAAATTACACATCAACTTGAGAGGCTGAATTAACAATTCTAAGCTTGCTTTCCCGATGCAAAAGATAATGTCCCTAAATTATCACTTACAGTGCCCAAGTTCTTGTTTTCCCCCAAAGTGGTGATCAACTACACCAGCCCACTGGCCCTATTCCCTACAGACCAATGACACAACCGAGACTCCATGAAGGCCACTGGTTTAGTCTCAGAACAAAGTAAAGGTACATGAGTCCACAGTGTGTTTACGCTTC
This sequence comes from Geosciurus inauris, assembly GCA_004024805.1. Lineage (NCBI taxonomy): Eukaryota > Metazoa > Chordata > Mammalia > Rodentia > Sciuridae > Geosciurus > Geosciurus inauris. The sequence continues at coordinate 35,028 of PVHX01017122.1, read as the reverse complement.
AACCTAGTGGAGACGGTTTATATATATATATATATATTCAGTTGTAGATGGGACAAAATAACCTTTATTTATTTATATTTATGTGGTGCTAAGGATTGAACCCAGTGCCTCACACGTGCTAGGCAAGTGCTCTACCACTGAGCTACACCCCCAGCCCCAGGATGGTTACTGATCATTCCTAGGTGACAGTACCATTGGCAGGAGAGTGTGTCAGAATGTGATGGAGGATTAAATCTTGGACAATAACCAAAGAATAGAAAACATACTACTTACCACAGCTGGAATCTGAGGGGAAGGAGTGGAGAAAGAAGAGATAAAATGCCTTAGAAGTGACTCACTCTGAAAGTGTTCTCCAGCTGGACACAAGTGGGATCAAAGGGAGGAGACAGGAAGGGGTTAGGCCTTGGGAGGGCTGACATCAATGGAAACAGTGACAATAGAAAACCCAGACACCTCACTCCACAGGTTTCTAAAGCCTTTCCTCTCTCAGGAAAGTTCCTGGTTTGAAGGAGCTTCTACCTCTGCTGCTTAAGAAGATCTGAAGTTCAACTCTAAATCTAGGCAAATCCCACTATAGCATCCCTCTATCAGGAACCCAGTCTTTCTCCCTTCGATATTTAACACAATGCAATATAGTACAATCTATAAAATTGAACAAGGTCATATAAATTTGTTCTTTTTCTACTGTAACATCTTTAAATTTAACATAACACACAAAAATCCCAAGGTTATGAGGAATCTGATAATATACAATCCCACACCATCATCTTAGGCTGTACTTAAAAGATGGCTAATTTTCCTCTGAATGATGGGTATTTTAATTATTACCTTCTCAAGCAAAGTTAGCTTACAGATTTGATTCATTTAGGTGAACCACCAGAAATCAGAGTTGTTATCCTGAATAACCTAGAAGACACCAATTAAATGTGTCCATTCTCATCCTGGAATGAATTATCTCCATACAGCAAGCCGGAGCACTGAGTCTCTGTTCTAATTTTATTGTCTCAACATTCAGCTTAAAACAAAACACCTCAAAAGTGGTTTACAAGGGCTGGGGTTGTGGCTCAGTGGTAGCGTGCTCATCTCCCATGTGTGAGGCATTGGGTTCGATCTTCAGCACCACATAAAAATAAATAAAAATAAAGGTATTGTGTCCATCTACAACTAAAAAAATATTTTTTTAAAAAAAGTGGTTTACACATGCCTACAGATGCCTCTTCTAAAGTTAGGAGCAATGCCCTTCAACAATCTGACACCACAAATTCTTCTGGATCACTTCCCTAGCAAAAATACCCAATGACTTTGGCTATCCTTACTTTAGCCAACCCAGAGTCAAAGAGATCACTTTGCCATACCCTTTAGGTAAAGAAGCTGAAGAGATGAAACCAGCTTCCTATAAACAACCAGCAATCTCTATATAACCCTCTGCATCCACAAAGCACCATCCTAAACAACAGCACAACTTTCTATGGGACTAAGACACAAGATAGGAGTGTCACCCCATCAACTCCAGATGCAGGCTCCAGGGAGTAAAGTGGCAGGCCAAGGTCACACATCCTTTAAGTCAAAGAATCGGAACAAAAACTTCCATTTTCTCTGTAAAACACACTAGAAGAGAGTGCTTGTACTGGGACTTGGGTTTCACAGAATCAATCTAAGGAAGGACTGTTTAAAAAGCAACACAATTTTGAGCTGGGGATGTGGCTCAGCAGAAGAGTCCTTGCATGCACAAAGACCTGAATTTGAGCTTCAGTACTGGAAGAGGATTAAAAAAAAAGCAGCAGCAATACAATTTTAATTGGACACTGGCCACCAAGGGACTCAGATCTGACTCCTGTATATGGGCCAGCCTTGTCTCCCACTTTGCCTTGAACTCCTTGCTGCTGCCATTCAGAACTATGGTGAAAACCCAAAGGAACAGTCACTTTAGCTCTTCCACCTCTGTACAGGCAACTTTCTTTGCCTGAGATACTCCCCACACATTCTCTTTCCAGCTGGCTTCCAGCGGACCTCTGCAACCCAGCTCAGCTGACACCTCCTTCAGGAGCTAACCTCTGCAATGCTCCTTGAACAATCTCAATTGCCTTCCATCGCTGCACTGTCCCGGCTGATGTCCTCATCTGCCCAGTCCCCATACATCAAGTACTAGGGAGGAAACTGAGGGAGGATGAAGGTGTACTACTGATGGGACCGGGCTTCTCGTTGTGTCTGACAACAAAGCAGGGGCAGTGTTGGTGGACTAACTGAATCAATGCGTTAATTCACAGAAGAACCAAGTCAAGTTTCCTGGACAGAGAACTTCAGACAACTCAAGGGAAGACCATTGCTCACCACCTTCACTGTGGTTTCTTGGATTCCTTTCCCAGTCTAGCTCCTCCAGAAGTTCCTAAGACCACACAAGTTCAAATACAGATGTTCCTTGATTTACAATGGAATTACATTCTAAAAACTCATTATAAGTTGAAAATATTTTAAGTCGAAAATGCATTAAATACACTTAAACTACCAAACATTGTCGTTTAGCCTAGCCTACCTTACTTACACTTACATTAGCCTACAGTTGTGTAAAATCATCCAACACAAAACTTACTTAATAATAATGTATTATTTGAATATGTGCTGAATATCTCCTGTTTTGTACACACAATGATACACAAAAGCAAAAAACACAATATCCAAAAAATTGCAAGCATCACAGTACACTATGGACTATCAGTTGTTTCCTCCTGTGACTGTGGCTGCTGGGAGCTGCAGCTCACTGTCACTGCCCAGCATCAGACCGAGAAGATCAAACCATATACTGTTAACCAGAGCAAATATCAAACTTCACAATTCAAAACAGATTCTAATGAATGCATATCAATTTCACACCACTGTAAGATAGAAAAATCATAAACCAAACCATTGTAAGTAGAGATCCTCTGTACTATCATGGAATTAGGATCCAATACTAGGTTTTTGTGAGGTTATTTTGTTTCCATTTTAACTAAAATTTTGGTTTCTTAGACATTCAGAGTCATTTCACATTGTTAGCCTCCAAGGTAAAGTGAGCCACAATTCTGGGGTCTGACAGCATCATGTTCCAGTGTGAGCTCTGAAGTCTGGGTTCAAAAGTACCATCTGCTAACTGGGTAACTTTGGGCAAGTTACTCTACACTACTTCCCTACAACACACAAACACCAGGTGCCTCTGGCCAGCATTCATTTCACAAAAAATAAGTGAATACCTATTAGGGGCCACATGCAGGCCAGATAGTGGTGACTGGCCATCCAATCTAAAGTACACCTTCATCAGGTCAGTCTGTTATTTCCTTTACAGCACTTAATAACTGCAATGACCTTGTTCATGGTTGATCTCCTCTGATTAGAATATGGTGAGCTCTACCTCTCCCTAGTGCACACTACAATTACTCAATGAATGCAGAAAGAATGAATGAGCAAGCTGGACAAGATCTCTGTTGTCTTTTGCCTCGTGACCTTTACATTTTGGTGAAGAAGATAAGAAAAAGACAAAAAATAATTATATATATGGTAAAAAATAATTGCATATGTGTGTGCTATGTATTGTGTGTGTATATAATATATATGTACATATATATATTATATACACACACACACAAAGGTGGTTAAGTGCAGAGGAGAAACCAGAGCCCTGGCTTCCCAGAGATGCATTTGTTGCTCCAGCCTTCCACTGGCTACAACTCCAAGCAGCTCTGGGAATAAAAAGGATCCCAGCACCCTGGCAGCCTCCCTTAGCACGAGGAAGACCCTAGAGGGAATGGTGGTCCAGTCCCATCAGACTCCAGAGGAGGTTCCCTTCATGTATTGCTTCAACAGACATTTATTAGGCACCTAGTATGTACTGAACACAGAGCAGCGAATGGACAAGCTACTGTCCTCGTGGGGTGTTCTTTCTAGTGTTGAAACTCAGTGACTGGGTGGTGAGACGTGCTGTGCTGACCACAAGGCAGCGATGTGTCGGGCATGACAGAGGTGTCCACGGTGGGCTGGTGGTCAGAGCAGGCCACTCGGCAGGTGACACTGAGCTAAGACCTTGTGAAGAGCAGGGGCAGGACCTTCCAGGCAGAGAGGCGCCGGTGCTTGCACTCCAGGGCAAAAGACCTCGAACTTGTCAGAAGTTCCGGTGGCCTTCTTGACAAGCGCCTCGAAGGCGAGGCCGCGGGAGGCTGGGGAGGAGGAGCAGGCCCCGGCCCCGCACCCGGCCCGCGTGGCCCTCGGGGTCCAGAAGTCGCTCCGCAGCACCCGGGCGGCGGGCCCCACTGCCCCGCGGCCGCGCCGTCGGCGGGGACCGGCGCGACGTCAGCGGCGCCGGGCTCCGTCCTCCGGCGCGGGCGGGGGCCGCGGCGGGCAGCCGCGGGCCTCCGGGGCTTACCTCGGAACTTGAGCTCGTGCTGAGGCTCGAGACTCAGGACCTGCTCCACCTTCGCCATGTTCCTCGGCGGCGGGGCACCTCTGGCAGGGAGACCCCGAGGGGGCACCTGGGCGGGGCGGGAAGGCTGCGCCCCCTTTAAATTCTACCCGAGGGGCCGGCGGCGCGGGCGGGGGTCGGCGGCGGGGGCGCGCGGGGGGGCGGCCTACGCGGTGCAGGCGCAGGGGCGGAGGGCGAGGCCGCGGTGCCCGGCGAGCTCACGGCACGCACGCACGCACGCAGCGACGCACGCACGCACGCACGCAGCAGCTGGCCTGCTCGGGCGGCGGGAAGCAGCGCCCGGGCAGTGCGCAGACGCAGCCAGGCCGCGGGGCGGGGCTGGGCAGCAGGGGGCGGGGCTTCGCCCGGCTCGGGAGGGGGCGGTCTGGGTGCCAGAGTCCCTCCGAGCCTGTGTGTTGGAGGCCCGCGGGCCAGCCGTTGTGTTAAGTGCTTGGCTTAATAATAATAATTAACAGGCATCGGCGTCCACTTCTCTGTTGCTCATGTGGGGCCAGAGACTTGAATAATAATGAAAGTACTTATTATAAACATGGTGTTTATGGGTGAGTGATATGTGCTATATGCACTGTGATGGATCATAAATAATAATTATAAATATAATGAACTACCAATTATTGTTTGCTTATTTTGTGCCACTCTGCTGAATGCTTTCAATAACAACAAGCAGCTCTCATAAATAAAAGCCACATTTAATGTTTACTATACAAAGCAAACACTATGCTAGAGCCTTTACTAATAGATGCCGTTTTTTAATGCAACAAACCTTTTTAGAAATATAATGACCAGAAAAGTTGTTTGATTTCCACCCTCTTGCTAGCTAGCACCTAAGAGAAAGACACCCTTCAAATAAGTAATGCACAAATTAATTACACAATTAAAAATCACTGGGAACCTAGATATGTTTGACCTCAAAAATAGAGGCTCTACATCCTTATTACCATTTAAATAGTATTTGGTTATACAACATTAGCTGCATAAAACAGGTGGCCTTAATGTCTCCTATACATACACACATACATATAGAGATGAAACAGACATGACAGATCGTTGTCAACGGCTGGCTATGTGGATTGAACATAGATGTTTTTCTTTTTTTTTTTAATATTTATTTTTTAGTTGTAGGTGGATGGAATATCTTTATTTTATTTTTATGTGGTTCTGAGGATTGAACCCAGTGCCTCATGCATGGTAGGCGAGCACTCCATCACTGAGCCATAACCCCAGCCCCTGAACATAGATGTTTTTCATACTATTTGTCCCACTTCTCTGTATACTTGAAACTTTTCAAGGATGATCTTTGTCTTTTAACTGGGGCATTTAGTCCATTTATACTTATTATATTTACTAATATAACTGGATTCGTTTCTACCATCTTATGTTATTTCTTTTGTTGAAGGAGGTACTGAGAATTGATTTGCCACTGAGCCACATTCCCAGTCCTTTTCTATTTTTTATTTTGAGACAGGGTCTCATTTAGTAGCTCAGGCTGGCCTTGATCCTCCTGCCTCAGCCCCCTGAGTTGCTGGGATGATAGGCAGGCACCACCATACCCAGCTTACATTGTTTTTTGTTTTTTGGTTTTTTTTTTTTGTACCTGCTTTTTTTTCCCCACTTTCTTGCTTCTTTGGGGTTGATTTTTTTTTCAATCTATTTTTCTTTTCTTATGTGCTCTGTTTCTCTTGTTTTAGTGGTTACCTTAAAATTTTTGACATGTTTACTTATGAAAGTCTAATTTTTAAAATATCTTTACCCTGCTCTCATAAACTATAAGCACTTTGTAGTACTTGAATCACTCGTCCCTTCAATTATGTCGATGGCAGTGTATGTTTAGTCTTTTCTATCTCAACGCCATGAAACATTACTAACTTGTTTTATATAGTCAATTCGACCACATGGTTACAACTTCTTTGCTTATCTTTTCTTCTTGCATCTCAACTTACACAACTGGGATTATTCTACTTGTGTCTGAAGTACATTCTTTAATTTTTACTTTTTTAAGGGTTTGTTGGTGCAAGTTCTTTTGGTTTTTGTCTGCAAATGAATTTGTTTTCCTTTGTTCTTAAAATATCTGGCCACTTGCTTGCTGGAGTAGCAGTCTGTCTCTGTCTCAGGACAGTGCAGACACCATCCCCTATCCCCCTGCTCTCGTGTTTTACAGGAATCAGATGACAATCTTGTCATTCCCTGTCAAAGGAAATCTAGATTTTTCCCTCTGTTCTTGTGTTCTGCAGTTTCACCAAGATGTATCTTTTTAAATTTATATTCCTTGATTTTTTTTGTTTTTTTGGTTTTTTTTTTTTGGTACTGGGGATTGAACTGAGGGGCACTCGACCACTGAGCCACATCCCCAGCCCTATTTTGTGTTTTATGTAGAGACAGGGTCTCACTGAGTTGCTTAGTGCCTCGCCCTTGCTGAGGCTGGCTTTGAACTCGTGATTCTCCTGTCTCAGCCTCCCTAAGTGCTGGGATTACAAGCGTGAGCCACCGCGCCCAGCTAAATTTATATTCCTTGAATTCTTTGGGCTTTCTGAATTTGTTGATTGGTGTCTTTCATGATTCTGAAAAATTCCCAGATGATAGTAATAGTAATAATAAATTTCTCAATTTAATTTTATTTTATTTTCATGCTAAAATACACATAACAGAATTGACCGGGCACCATTAGTAAGTGCACAGCTGAGTGGCATCAAGTGTATTCATGTTCCTGTACACCTGTCACCACTGCCCGTCTTCAAATTCCTTTCATCTTGCAAAACTGAAACTGTACCCCTCAAACAAGAACTCCTCATTTCTGCTTCCTCCCAGGCCCTGGCAACATTCTACTTTCTGCCCTATGAATGTGACTACTCTAGGTACCTCAAGGAAGTTCGGTATTTTCCTTTTGTGACTGGTTTATCTCCTTCAACATGTCTTAGGGTTCAACCGTGTTGTAGCATGGGTGATGCCATCTCTAAATATGACATCAATCCCATTCTCTCATTCTTTACATATGGGATTGTGATTAGTGTTTTATTCAACTAGTGTTTTTAAAACCGTAGGTTAGTTTCCCAAGAGCAGACCAAGTGAGTAGGTCGTTACCAGCACTGAGGAAAAAAGAGAGAAGGAAAGAGGAGGATAGAAAATCTTGAGTGAAATTGTATTGTTTCATGAAAGTTCTGTTTTAGTCACACTTATTAATTTACACGCATATCTAATGGAGTGTCTCAAGTAAAATGCATTATTTACTGTGGGTTAAGAAAGAAAGAAAAAGAAGGCAGGAAGGGATGGAGGGAGGGTAAGGAAGGGAGGGAATTAAATGAATCTGTAAAACACTTTAAAAGTTTTTCATACTGCTCCTGATTCTTAAGGTGTTTATCATACCTTATAAGATATAGGCATCTCCATGTCCTACATTCTAGATATTTCTTCAGATCTCTCTTTCAGTCACTAATTAGCCCTTATTCCAGGGGCTTTTGATTTCATTGTTTTTTCTTTCTTTATTGATGCTATGGGTAGAGCTGGGGCTTCTTGCCCTGAGGCAAGCACTGCACCATTGAGCTGCCTCTCCAGAGTCATCGCTGAGTGTGTGCTCTGCTGTGGGGCATTCACACAACCCACCCAGTTAAATTTGGTGTATGATTTTTAGCAAGTTTGAAAATCTATCACTATAAGACATTAAGGATTATTTCAGGAATTCATAGAATCTCTGGTTCTCTGTGATTTAAGCAGAGAGCCTAGAGATTGGAGCTTGCTGTTTGCTTTCTATAATAGCCCCATGAAATCAGAAGCAGCCATCTCACCCCAGAGTTCTGCAGTCAGGGCAGCTGCTGCTTGGCTGTATAAGGCCCTGCAATGAGCACTTCCAACAGGTCATGATGTAATCCACAGTGAGGTCAGTGCGCGCCATGGATACTGTGCGGTCAGTGGTGTGAGGTGAGCGGGCTTACTAGTGAGGGAGTATGGCAACTGAATTGTAGTTTTTGCCAGTTTCCATAGTCTTCCACAGGAGTGGAGCGCGAGTGGGCCATGGCTGGGGCCACGAGGGGGTTACCATGGGGCCACTTCTAGGATTGCCAGAAACATCTGGACACTGGCATGGCTGTTAATCGTGGAGGGTTACTGCTCAGGTGACACTGAGGGGACATGAAACAGGCAGAAGGAGCATGTCTCTTCCCCTCTCCTGCTTTCCGGTCTTTCTCTGCCTCCGCTGGTGCCCGCAGAGATGGTGGGGCAGAGCCCCAGCAGCATCTCAGAGCAGGGTCAGGGTTTGTCCACGGCTGAGAGAGCAGCTTCCTGACCACCCTCTCTTTTTTATTTCTATAAATACAGGAGACATACATAGTCCTGCCGTTCTGCGGGCTCCCACTCAGAACGTCCTGTTGACTCGTGTGCTTTGGAACCTCACCTGAGAATTCAGTTACTAATCACCCCCAAACCCAGTGGCGTCAAACTGCAGCAGCCTCATCATGGCTACCTACACTGTGAGGGCTGAGCAGGCTCAGGCAGGCGGCTCTCAGGGCTCAGGGACGCAGGGAAATAGTGGCTGAGGTGTGCAGGGAGTCGAGGGCCAGCTGCACAGTTCAGGGACAATCCTTAAGGTTGCTGTCTCTCTGACAATACCTGCAGGCTCAGTAGCTTCCTAAAACCACCCTTCCTCATGATAATTCTCCGGAAGGATGCACAGAATGCGGGGTGTGCTGTTACACCCCAGATACAGGCTGTGACGGAAGGGTGCAGATGAAAATCAGAGGATTCCAAATGTGGAGCATGCACTGCTCATCCCCAGTAGAGCCAGGACGTGGTGTTCTTTGGTGTCAGTGTGTGGCCACAAGGACAGAACATCAACCTCTCACAGAAGCTTGCCAGCTTCGGTGTCCAGAGTTTTTACTGGGGCTCTATTAGGTCACATAGTTGATTGATTGATTGCCCACATGACTGATTTCTGTCTCCAGGTCAATGGATATCACATGACCCAAAGCCCCTGCCCTGTGTCCTACTGTAGGTCTTGGTAGCCAGCCCCTATCTTAAGTCGCAATGTTAAGACTATCAGCATGACACCAGGCCTTCAGGCAAAGCAAGATACTGGGAGCATTTTGAGAGATTCCTTTCCAGAAGCCAGGACAAAGACCAGACCTCTCTGTGGCCACAGCCAGGATCTTCATCATGCAGGCTGGAATCATGGAAAGGGTGGCACACACACAGGTCTGCATGGACAGACCCAGCTAGGTGGAACACCTGGGTGGGAGGCTACACCCTTAGGATATTTCATGATTTATCCATGTGCTCTCTCCAGGTGGAGGCTTCGGATGGCAAGACCTCCTTCAGAGAGACAGAGTGACACCCAGGAGACACTATGTCACCTTTTGTAACCTAACCACAGAAGCCACAGGAAGTCCCTTATTTGTTGCCTCTAGATAGAACCCAAGGGTGGGGACAGAGATTTTACCTCCCGATGGGGTGAAGAGAGAGAGAACGTGGGGTAGCAAACACTGTTGTCGCCTTGGTGGAGTATTCAGTCTGCCAGGCCTGGGCTATGGTGGCTCCTTCAGAAACTATTTGCCTTGGCTTCTGCCAGGGTGGGCGGAGGGTGAGCACCAGCCAGGAGAACTTTCACTGCTCAGTTTAGAGCTTTCAGACCACCTGGGTCAGGTGAATTTGGGCTGCAAACCTTCTGAGAGGCTACCCTGCATTCACGGGCCCTGGAGACATGACCTTGCTCTCTCTCTGTGACTTCCTCCATCCAGTGCTCTTCCTTTGGGCTATGCACAGTATTTTTGGTTTACTGGGCGCTGGATGAATCTACTAGACTCCTGAACTTGGGCGGGGACATAACCTGATCTTTGTGTTCTGTCCTGTGAAACCCAAAAGACTGAGAAAATTGAAGTATTTGCCCACGGACTTCCACAGTTCCCCAGGACAAAACCCAGCTTCAGGACTCAGCTCATCTCTGAGAGTTTCATCTTCCCTTCACTGTTTGGCTTCAGAGCACCCCTTGTGCCAGCTTATTGATGCATTTAAAACATTTTATCCAGTGTGTGAGCTGTTTTGATTGGGAAGGTCACTCAGCATATCTAATCCTCCGTATTGCCAGAAACAGAAGTCTCCTGAGAAGCTGTCATGTTAGAAATAGTTTATTGCACCCAGGCCTCAGCTTTAAGTTCTTATTACATCCCCCCGTAAATGGAATCAGACTCCTTAGATTAAAAAAAAAAAAAAAAAAAAGGATGATTCTTGACCTGGAGCAGAGAATACACAAGATGAACCTATAACCACTTATAGTGCCAGAAAATAAGGAAATGCTCAAAAGACGAAGAAAAGGGAGCACATCTCAGGGCAGAGGAGCCAGCGAAAGGGCTTGCAGGGCCCAAGCTGAGATGACAACACTCCTGCCACAGTGTTGAAGTGTGTCCCAGAGTAGAAAATGAATATCCTGGAGTCCTCAATTACATAAATAAACGATAGAACAGAGTCGACAAGATAAATTCCCCACACAGAAGAATTCCAAATAGTTTACATGAGACACTCATCCCTCAAGAAGGGAGATCAGGCCTCCCCATTGAGCAAGAGCTGCAATTAGTGACTTTGCTTCCACGTAGGGCATAGAAAGTGGGGGAAGAGTAACTGCACGGTGCAGAAACCGAGGAAGCACTCACTAGCCAGGTGATGGAGATCGACTTCGTCACTGACAAACCCTGGTAGTGGGAGGCACCCTTGACCTAAGTGTCTTTGCACTCTGTGGTCTGCACACCAATGCAACTATAACACGAGGTGCACACCTGTAGTTCCAGCTACCCGGGAGCAGGAAGATCACTTGAGCCAAGGAACTCAAGGCCAGCCTGGGCAACATGAGGGGACCCCTTCTCAGGAAAAAATAAATATATGAAAAACCTAAACTGAGGGACATCCAGCAAAACACCTGGCTAGGACACCTTAAACTGCCAAAGTCATCAAAACAAGGTGCATCACAGGAAGAGGTCACAGCCCAGAGGAGCCTAAGATGTGACGACTGAATGTCATGTAGTATTCTGGATGGGGCCCTGGGACAGAAAAGGCACATTGGGGAAAGGAAGGAGGTCTGTGCAGGACATGGAGTTGAGTGGACAGTCACACATCACCCATCCTAATGAGGGGTCCTTGGTTCTGACAAGCGTCCCGCACAGATGGGGGGTATCCACAGCACGAACATTAGCATGCACAGAACCTCTTTGTCATCTCTGCAGCCTTTCCTAACTCCACAGCCACTCTAAAGTTAGAAAGGTTTAGACTTCACTGAATCTTCAACCTATCGTGTTCTGTGTGGGGTCAAGTCGTCACGCCCTCTGGCCAGCCGGCATGCTCAGGAAGGACCACTGCTCATCCTGTGCTCTCCACTTATCCCTGCTCTGGTAATGCTGCTGCCCCTGGGTCTCACGCCAGCCCTGCCTTTCCTGGTCTCCATTCCTTCCTCACCACTCATTCACTCACCTGCTTTTAATCTAATTTTAATAGAGTTTGACTGACTTTCTTATGCATTTTGCATATTTGTTTATTTAGCTTGTTCTCTATGTGTCCGCCTCTCCTCCGAATCCACTGTGTGAGCAAGTAGAGGAGCAGGTACATTTAGGGTTGGCTACCAGGATCTCCTTGTCTCCGAGGCAAACCTTGAAGAAAAACATGAACCTCACCCTGAGGTCTCGGGTAGGGGTGACTTGAAAGCTCATGGTATATTAGCAAGTAGTCTTAAATATATATGTATGTTTATTATATATATTTAAAAAAATGTTTTTTGAGACCTAGGATTGAACCCAGAGGCACTTAGCCACTCAGCCACATCCCCAGCCTTTTTTTGTATTTTATTTAGAGACAGGGTCTCATTGAATTGTGTAGAGCCTCACTCAGTTGCTGAGGCTGGCTTTCAACTCATGATCCTTCTGCCTCAGCTTCCCAAGCCACTGGGACTGCAGGCATGTGCCACCACGCCTGGCTGTATTTTATTAGCTATGTTTACACATATGAATGTATTATATGCTCTATATAATACTCTGTGTATATGAAAGATCTTGACAGACAAGAGAAGGAAGCAGGAGAACAGCATGTGCAAAGTCCCGAGCCCCAGGCTGCCAAGGACCTGTTTGAGGACCCTGGGGAGCAAGGACTTCCACTCTGAGCTGGACCCTGGATGGACACATGTGCTGGTTTCCTGTGGCTGCTGTGACACATTCCTAGTAGCTCATGGTTCTGGAATTCAGATATCCAAAACTGGGTCTCCCCAGGCTAAAAGCCAGTCGTGGGTAGGCTGCGATGGTGTGGAGGCTCTGGGGACACCTGTCCTCCCGTGGCCCAGTTTCCAGAGGTCTCCTGCTTCCCTCGGCCCTTGGCCACTTCCAAGCCAGCCTTGAGGCATTGTCCTCTGGCTCCCTCACCGAGCTCTGCTTCCTCACCTTCCCTCCTCTGCCTCTGACACCCGTCCCCTCCTTGAAGGACACACCTGGATGATCCAGAACCACCTCCCCATCAAGTATCCTGGACTTGGCCACTGGCAAAGTGCCTTCCACCAGCAAGCGCCACACTCCAAGGCAGGGCACAGGCTGTGGAAACCTCTGGGGAGCCACAGTTCTGCTGCCATAGCACAGGAGAGCTCCCAGCCCTCATGAAGGTCTCAGCTACTGTCACTTGCAGTTTACAGACAGGGAGGCTGAGGTTAGCAGAGCTTGGCGATGCCCCAGGGAGCAGCAGTGGCTGTGGGAAAGTGCATCCCCCAGACCCATGCTGCCCAGAGCATCCTGCTGACTTGTGCCATCCTCCAAGTGTTCAGGGGTGTGTCTGTCCCCACTTGACAGATGAGGCGGACAAGGACCAAAAAAGGGTAGCCGGCTAGGGACGAGAGACAAGGGGTCTTCTGTGTTAAGCTACAGAGGCTAGATCTTATCCATTGAAATTTGTCCAGATTTTTTCTTTGGTTTTGTTTGTTGGGATTGAACCATGGTCCTCACACATGCTAAGCACGCACTCTATCACCAAGCTACATCCCCAGCCCTGCCCAATATTTCCATACAGAGGAGTAATACAATTTCCTCTGTCTAGCTAGCTAGCAGCTAGCTAGCTACCTGTACATAATTTGATAAGCCTACAGCAACCAGCATTCCCAAGCAGTCGCCTATTCAAGGACTAACCAAGCCTGACACTGCTTAGCTTCCAAGAGACTAGGCACCTCACAGTGGTATCATCATAGACCTAATTTTTAAAAAGAAAGCTTATTTTGAAATAATTTTAAATATGCAGAAGAGTTGCAAATATAGAACAGAGTTCTCGTACGTCCCTTATGAGTTTCCCCTAATGTCATTATTTTACATGACTCTGGCACATTAGCCCACTTGAAGGAACGAGCATTGGTACTTTATTATTAACTGAACTCCAGGCTCCAGATATCACCAGTTGTCCCACGAACGCCCCTTTTCTGTTCTAGGACCCAATCCAGGATACCATGCTACATTTACAAATTTATTTCTTACACAGGTGCGCTGGAAGCTGACTGGAAACTGAACCAGTAACCGCTGTGCCAGCCCATATCAAGAGCTGCACGTAGATTGTTCACACATTCTAACCACGAGGCGGTAGCATTCTTCTTTCTTGGGTGCCCAGATGAAGAAACTGAGGCACAGGGAGGGTTAGTCCCTGGCTGGAGGGAAGTGGAACCTGGAGGCAGACGGTGGTGACTGGATGCAGCACAGCGCAGGGCAGAGCAAATTGCTCAGACGTGGGGTGTGGACGTATTTCTCTACGGTCTCTGGCTCCCCGAGGAAGCAGGCTCAGTGTGACACCTGCCTCCAGCACAGAGCAGGGCTTGTGGCACTACAGGGCGGCAGAGACGGAGGAGTGAATGGAGGAGCGGAGGGGTGAACGAGGAGGCGAGCATTCGGGGCCACCAGGGCCTGGCGTTTCAGGAAAAGTTTGTTCACAGGGTTTGTTAAAATCCTTGAAGATCCAGCAGCTCAGAACCAGCCTGGATGGGCCCGCGTCAGACACATGCCCCTGCCTTTGCAGAAAGGGTGCAGTGATGGGAATAACCTGTGCTCCAGGAGGCAGGAGGACATGGGAGGGACTTCTTCCTCAGCCCTGGGTCTCTGTGACCTAGGTAACGGGATGTTTGGGGGACTGGGGAAAATATGGAAAGCTTTCCCATAGCCACAAACTCTCTGGGCTCTTTATTGCTGACTGAGTCACCAGGGAACGATTCCTGGTCCCCATCTCTGTGCCTGGCACATAAAAGGTGCTCAATAAATGTTTGATGAATGAAGGAGATAATGTAATTAAGAATTGAAGAGGGTGGGGTAAGGGAAAGAGTCTTTTCAATCCTTAGGACTTGTCCCAAGCACCCAGAAGGCCACATTTGCATACAAATAATTGATATTCTAATTACAAATCATTCTTATTGATTTATTAAGCAGATCCCCAAAGGATCTCTAGAAGATAATTAGATTCTACATTCCTTAGGGGTAAGGACGGCATATTTACCTCTTTGTTCCCCCACGGCAGTGTGAGGCGGAACTACATGATAAATGTTTGATGAGGCGCTGAGTGAGTGTGGTTTAATTGTGGGGAGAGTTTATAGGGTCCCTGCAGATCATTTTCAGTGTGTTGGGGAGCGGGGGTGGGGGACCTTCATCTGTGCCTTTGTATGTATGCGACATTGGCAGACGTCTCTCCTTCCCAGCCCTGATGGTTTACCATGGTGCCACCTTCATTCACGGAGCAGGCACTCAAGGAGGGGCTCTGGCTGAGCACCGGGAGTGAAAGACAAAGGACACAAGACCCCTGTCTCCCCGCCATCCATCTGGGAGACAAAGCAGAGCAGGATGACCTGAGTGGCCCTGCTAGAGAATGGCTGGGAGGGGGTGCCTGAGTCCTCTTTCCATTGTCTCTGTGTGCCTGTCCCCAAGCCACTCCAAAGACATGACAATAATACATACAATTAAAAAAAAAAAGATTATGCAACCAGTGAGTGAAAGCATTATTAGAAAACATTGCTGTTTTCCCTAATCTGATTAAAAACTGCCTGCTCTGCAAGCACAGCTTCGGGTCTCCCACCTCCCCCGTGCTGACAGTGGCCCTAGCCCTCCTACAGCAACAGCCTGCAGTGGCCTCTGGTCTTCGGCACATGCAAAGAAGTCTGAATCTCCTGAATGCTGGGCAGACAGGCAGCGGGCAGAGGCACAGAGGGAAGTAGAGACAGGAGGCAGAGGTCTGATGAGGGCGCAATGGCATTGTCACGATTACATGCTCCATTCCCGTCTCTGCTCCTGCTCCCAGAATGCCTAGAGCTATAGACTCTCAGGTGACTGTCGCGACTTTGGTTTTCCCTCCGGTGGAAAAACAAAAACGAGCAATGACGACAGGTAAAGGCAGCGCAATGTTCTTGTGAAACCAAAATCACTGCCGCAGGCCCTGCCACCGACACCGGGACAGGGTTTGTGTCATGGCTGTTCTCCCCTCAGTGTGGCAGGAGTGGGGCACTGACTGCTTGGGTCACCACCTGCTCTCAGCAGCGGTGGGACTGATGCTATTGCTCACTAGCCAAGTGGCCTGGGTTGCCGGCAATGCCCTCCTGATAGGGCCCTCAGGAAGCACTGCAGGTGACCTGGCTGGCTTGGGGACAGGAGCCTTGCAGTGGCGGGTGTTGGAACTGAGCTGGACGTGGAGTGGGGCGGTGGCGGGTGGTCTGGGAAAGCTTTGCTCTGGCTGTGAGGGTATGGGCCAGCGCCATCTCGGATCTGGGGAGAGGGCACTCAGGAGGGGCCTGCAGTGGTCCCTGGTGAAGCGGCTGCCATCAGGCAGGTCAGTGGTCTGGTCAATATGAAGGTTCAGACATGTTTTGCCTGGGCTCAGGGGTAGTTACCAAGGGGCCTTGCTTTTGCCTTGACCATCTTGGTCAGTGTGGCCTGTGAGATGCTGCCTGTGATGCCCAGCATGTCCCATACCAAGCTGTACAGGGCACAGCTGATCAGCAGGGGTGCCTCAAGCTCTGGCTGCAGGGGCTCCTTTTCTCTCTCCCGCTGTCTGAGCCTTAGTTTCTTTTTTTCTTTCTTTCTTTTTTTTTTTTTTGGTACCAGGGTTTGAACTCAGGGGCACTCGACCACTGAGCCACATCCCCAGCCCTATTTTGTGTTTTATGTAGAGACAGGGTCTCACTGAGTTGCTTAGCGCCTCACCATTGCTGAAGCTGGTTTTGAACTCGCAATTCTCCTGTCTCAGCCTCCCTAAGTGCTGGGATTACAGGCTTGTGCCACCACGCCTGGCTAGTTTCCTCATCTTTATGGAACGGAAGGACAAAGAGTCCTAGCTCTGGGGTCTGGGGAGGGATTCAGTGGATGACGGTGTGACATCAGCTGCATCATGAGGGCTACACACAGGGAGTCCCCAAACCCCTCGAGTCAGCATCTGGGAGGCGGGCATGTGTGTGGGTGGTGTGCTGCAGCAGGGCGAGTGTGTGGTGTGGTACTTCACAGGTCACAGGGTCCCCTCATGTCGTTCGACTTGGTAACTCCTGAGTCTCAAATACACCAACAAGATGCAGGAACTGAGGCTCTGAGAACCGGCTCTCCAGCCTCATTGTGTGACTCTGTCAATACCCCTTGTCCCCAGTCTTCAAATGTTATTAAATAAAAGCAGATGATTCTTAATTGGTAGCAACTGAGAACAGGAACACATAGTCAATGCCTTCTGTTATTTCCTCCTATGGGAAAAGTGGTCACAAAAGAACTGTCTCCCCTTTGTTTATTTTTCAGTAGTCGAATCCCCTCCTGAGGCCCTGTCTCTTTGTGCTGTGATAATGCATGGTGTGTTTGCAGGCACAAAACCCTGTTCTGCTTTTTCATTGATTTATTCCTGAGTCTGAGACGCTGGACTTTGCGGCAGTAGGGATGTTTTAACGTTTGACAAATAGTGACTAATGATAGATCAGCGCAGGAAAGCTGTTACCAGGAGAGGAGGGCAGCTAGCTGTAGTGCATCCCCACGGTCCTTCACAGGTACTCGGCCTCTCCAGCTGTCCTTGTCCCTTTTCCAGCTTCTCTGCTCCCAGCCTGGAGCCCAAGGTCTCCTGACAACACTCCTCTCTCTAATCCTGTTGCTCTGCAGTGGGCACGAGACAGAATCTTTTGTCTTTTTCACATTTTACTTTGCCATTCAAGTCATTAATCTTTCCTTTCTTTTGTGTTTCTGTGTGTACATACATGCATAGGTGCATGTGTTTTCTTTTAAACTACAGCATTATGAAAAATGAAGGTAAGCTTTTATATTGTTAGGCTTTTATACGGAAACAACAAAGAAGTCCCTAATGGACCCATGGTAAAAAATGTAGGTTCTGAATGTACCTAGTTTTGTTATAAAGAGTTATATGCCAGGGCTAGTAATGGGATTTAGTATTATTGGTGCAAGGAATGATATTTGCATAGCTTGACTGCTTGCCATTATTCACAGTAGCCCAATAAAGTATTATCATTAAACAAATAAAATCACAGACAGACTTAGGAGGAGGAAGACAAAGGTCGAATACATTCACTGACCCAAGGACACACTCAGGAATGTCCTCTAGCTGGCCTGGAAGCCCCTCTGAGAAATGACCTTGCATCCTCATCATTTCAGAGGCCACCCTGAGTACACACGGTTTTATTCCACTTCTTGAAATGTTCTCTTCGAGGTTTTGGGATCACTGAACTTGCATATCATTTCAACACAGCTCATGCTGAAAGAGTCCTTCTCGTTGGTATAATTCTTCCTCTCAAGGTGGCTGTTTTGGGGAGAATTTGATATACTCAGTAATGGCTTCAGATATGTACTGTACATGGCTTCAAGTTTGTAGTCCTTTCAGCCCCAAGGTCATGGTTAACAGGCCACTTACAAAGATTGCCTCATGGCCATCAGCATTCCCATCTCCTGCTCTATTCAGAAGGAATGTTAGAGCAGGAGAGAAAGCCACACACAGGGATACTAATTTTCTAACAGGCTTATCATATTGGATGTAGGACATATAAAAATAAGTTCAAGCACGACATTTGGGTGGGGTACTTTATGATCTGATCGTCTGGATGCTAGTGGGTGGTTCAGGCAGCAGCCTACCCTATTGGCAAAGAGCAGCCACATCACCCATGCCACTCTGCTGTGGTGTCTGCTGCTTTTTTTCTAAACTATGGTGTGTCCTCATTTATATGCAAACAAGACATGATCTGACCTCATCATTTGAGCGGCTGATGCAATTTTAATGTTGATGATAGTATA
Source organism: Geosciurus inauris (assembly GCA_004024805.1). Classification (NCBI taxonomy): domain Eukaryota; kingdom Metazoa; phylum Chordata; class Mammalia; order Rodentia; family Sciuridae; genus Geosciurus; species Geosciurus inauris. The sequence continues at coordinate 16,344 of PVHX01017122.1, read as the reverse complement.
CCACTGGTGCAGATCCAGTGCCCTACATTGTGCATTAACCTCAAATTAACATTCACAACACAACCAGTTTCTTCTTAAAAATGCCCTTTTCTAACGGAATGCAACCCTGGTAGCTTTCCCACCTTATTTTACATATATTTTATTAACAAAGGCCTGAAGCTCCATTCTACACTGAATACTAATAGAGGGAAATGTGACCCTCCCTTGTTATTTTCCACCCCACTAACAGTGGTGCCTGAGCCCATAGCAGCTTCCCACATAGCTCTTGAAAGGTTGTGTCTGGTGCTTATGCTGTTTCCTCAGAGATGCTGAAAAGTTGTATTGAAAATATAAAAACTGAGTGACTAGAAGTCTGGTTAAAACTGTGATTGATCAAGTGATTCATTTTGATGAGGTGTCAGTTATAAAGCTTTATTTTTCCCTCCTCCTTCCTGTTTTACAGGCTCCCCCGGTGCTACAAGGAAAAAGGACATACTGGTGAGTAAATTCCAGATGCTAAAGACACTTGCCTTCCCAATCAATACCACCATTTTCATGTTTTGGCTGGTATTACTAGAAGACAAATAAATGAAAAACTTAAAAAGGCTCTGTTCTGCGTAAGTTCTCATTGCAATGAAAATCTGCTTCTTTAATTCTAATGAAAAAACAATCTGCAATAAACCTTGAGGTTACTTAGGAATCTGGGTCCATGATTTAGTTCCTATACGCTCTAGGGCAAGCAGCCAGTTGTTTGTGGAGAAATAATGGACGTTGTTTTCTGCACGCATTTAGCGTACCCCTATTTGCCCTGGGTGTGCGCTCATTTGCTTCTTCCTCTTTGAGTGGGGTTCTTTTTTTCTTGGCATCTACAAGTGAGATTGGCTTCTGCTATAACACTACTTTGACAAGTCATTGACTAACAGTCTCTCCTTAACATACACTTCCCCCACTTTCTTTCAAGAGGATTTAGGACAGCTTGAAAAGATCTCAAGAACCAGAAGGAAATAAATGTGTGCTGTCAAGTTTTGTACACTGCTCCAAATCTGGCTCTAAGCTTGTTATTGATCAAAATGAAGTGTGTGTGTCTGTCTGTGTGTGTGTGTGTGTTTAAAATGGAAAAAATAAGACAAATGCAATTTCAATGTATCCATCGAGGTAATTTTTGCTAAAGCTCTGCAGACAGGATTAGGGTTCAGGAGTTTCTGATTTCCTTTGAAATAAGAAACATACACACATAACTCATAGTAAAAGAAGTTTAAAGTATGTATGTGAAACAAAGGTGACAGTTCTGTCACCCAAGCCTCTTCCTTGAGGTAACTTGTTAGCGTGAAGTGTAGATGACCAGCCTTAAGAGCAGGGAATGCACCAAGTGCTCGCTAGAATGCTGAGCCATGGAATCTTATACCCTCCCGGTGGAAGGGACGTTGATAAACCCTTCAGAAAACTATCTACTAAGGCAAAAATGAGCAGACGACAAAATACGTGTTGTCAGGTGTATGTGCAAGAGCAATGTGTCCATGTGTACCAGAGACACGTGAGAATGCCCACTGCAGTAGGCTCCTGTCAGCAGAGGAGCCAAGCCAGCGCCTGTGCACAGAGCGGGTGGTCGGTGGTGATTTACTCATGCCACAGAACACACATCTGTGAAGGCAATTCCCACCCAGCACATGGGAGGAAGGAAGCCAGACCCAGGAGCGTACTCCTCAAGTGCGTATGGCCTGATGCACAGCAGCAACCATGGGGGACGTTAGAGAGCAGAGCAGCAGCTGAAGAGGGCACAGGCCAGGGCCCCATTGTATGGATGATGGCCTGCTCCTTTTGATCTGAGGGCTGGTCCTGTGCGTGACCTTTGTGAAACTGAACTGCATGTAAGATTTATGGCACTTTTTGTACCTATCTTAAAATGTAAAAAAAAACAAAACAGCAAACTGCTACACTAACATCAAAGTTATTTCCGTTGGACCAGAAGGGATTATCAGGGAGATGGCTTGTAGAAATATATGTGAGTGCTTACTCTTTGGTTGTGCTGGGTTAAATGCCAGTCAGAGGGATATCCCACCAAAACAGCCCATGTGGTAAGCTCTGATTATCCTCCCTCGGTGAAGATGAAGGAAACACCACTCAGGTTTGGGGCCTTGTTCAAGGGCACATATCCTGGAAAGGGGCCAAGCTGAGCCTCAAACCCTCTGTGCTCTCTGTGGTTCCCTCTGAGCACAACTGTAGCACAGAGGGACAGCACAGGCAACACGGAACAGGATGTGTGAAGCTGTACTTCCCTGAGAGTGGAAGGCACAGAGTGAGTCCAGAGCTAAAGCTGACATTGGGATGGAAACGCTGGCGTCTGTAAACGAAATCCGCGGAACAGTGGAGATGCCTGAAGGTCTTTCCTTGAGGAACCCAGGGCCCTCACAGTGGGCCTTCCTGTGGGCACAAGCATTTCTGTCGAGGGCCCAGGGACCTTTGCAGGCTGGCAGAGATGCTCCCCACCTCGGCTACTGATGAACTGGGGAGGTGGAGATGCAGGAGGCTGGGGAGCCTAGGCCCTGGTCCAGACGCACCACTGCTCACCAGATGCCACCAGATGCCATAGAGGCTTTGTTGTTCTGGAGCAGCAGTTCTCAAGTCCTCTGGAACAACGTCAGAGTGTTTAGTTATGAATGCGTGCTGTGTAGGACTGCAAAGAGAAACCATTGAAAGGCAGATACATACATTTGTAAACATTGCATTTTATTAACAAAATGTTCACACCCTTCTTACAACAAACTCCATAGTGATTAGCACATTCTACTCTATGAAAGTGCATTATAGAATACTCAGGCTAAAACAGCACAATTAAAAGTAGGCCAAATCCACCTGCATTTTCAAACCATCCACTACCAGCAGAAGTACAAAAAGAAAGACATTACAACAAAAGGCAAAAACTCTAGTTTTCTTTCGTCAGCATCTACAAACAATACAGACATCATATGGTCACACAGACTCAGGTCCAGCCCAAGGTTTAGATTGCCAAAATAAAAGTCTTCAAACATCCACATGAGCTTGGCAAACCATCCTCCTCACATTCCAGTGCAGGTACCCAGGCCGTGCAAGATGCAGTGTGAGCCATGGCTACTGGTTCTACGGAGCTACAAAGTGGCCCATACTGGAGGCATTTGATTTTCCCCCCACAACAGATGTTACTATAAAAGGTACAAATATTTCACTCCTTGCATCAGGTCTTGAAAAACTCTTCGGAGAACCAAGAGTTGCTGATATGATGGCTTGGCGGTTTTTTAATGCCTAGGCTCATCTCCACAGCTGTTTCTCTTTCTAGACTTCTGACTTGAACTTTTATATACTTTAACAAATGCTCTATGACAGACTCAGTGAAATTCTGACACTTAAACTGTCACCAATGACCAAAACCCACTCTGCCAATCAGTTGCGTTCCCACTGAGCCAGTGCTGCCCACTGCCCTTCTGGGAACCCTGGACGTCCCACCTAAAGTCAGCTCTGCCACTTGACTGCATAGAGTGACTCGCCCAGCTGGACAGGGTGGGCACAGCCTGCTGCTGCCACCGTGGCAGGCTACAGGGGAAGGCACGTCATGTGCTGGGGGCGTGAACAATGCAGGGTCTCCAAAGGACAGATCACCAGAAAGTGAGAAGGGATCTAAGGCAAGAAGCCTGCTTCGATCACAGAGAAGGAAGACAAATTCTTAAGGTCAGAGTAACAACTGGTGATTATGCGAGCGACTCATCAAGTGAAACGATGGGTGAGATAGATGAGTAGGGAAAAAAATTTTTTTTTGCAGGGCAATAAAGCTCTACCTATACAGAACAACACATGGTTTAAAAACAGCCACCAAGAGAGCTGACTGGCCAGCTGCACATCACTTTACCCTCATGGAGCTGACTGGTCCCTCCGATACGTGCATGATCCATGTTGAGAATCAGCTTCATTAACTACACAATAACTTCATATACAAAGGAAGTAGAGGTAAAAAAATTCAAATGTTTCTTTAAAAGTTTTCAGGGGGTACCAGGTGCAGTGTTGCATGCCTATAAATCCCAGTGACTCAGAAGGCAGAGGAAGGAGAATTCCAAGTTCAAGGTCAGCCTAGGTAACTTAGTAAGACCCTATCTCAAAATAAAAAAGGGCTGAGGATATAGCTCAGTGGGAGAGCATCCCTGGTCAATCTCCAGCTTCATCAAGAAAAAACAAACCAAAACACCCAAAACAAAAACAAAAGAAGACTCCTTCAAAAAACCATTACTATCTTAGGACTTCCCTTTAATTGGCAGACAGAATTGGTATCTGAACTCCTGAAAGCTACCAGAATTCTGTTTGTGGCAATTATGAAGCATTTTTTTTAATATTAATTTTTTAGTTGTAGGTGGACACAATAGCTTTATTTTATTTTTATGTGGTGCTGAGGATCGAACCCAGTGCCTCCCGCGTGCTAGGCGAGCACGCTACCACTGCGCCAGAACCCCAGCCCCAATTATGAAGCATTTTGATGAGGCACCAGATATAAAGATGAACTTGCAACAAATTAAACAATTTAAAAAAACTTTGTTAGACATCATGGTTGACTTCACCACCTACTGTCAATATAGCCTAATCTTACTGTTGAAAATGTACAGCCTAACACAAAGAATTGATGGAAGACTTGAGACTTTTTAAAATTAAACTTCTGAATCCTTTTGTTTTGAAGCCAAAAATATTCTAGCATAGCTATAATTGATGATGCTCTGAAAGGAAAGAACACAGATATTAGTTATCTCTGATGGTACAGACCATCAAATTAAACTTGATCTATGCTACTGGAAGTCCTTCTAGATTTGGAAAATAAATCATTTTCCTATAACCTAAGAGAATCTTGAAGGATAAGCTGAGAAATGTGCCGCTTCTTGGTGCTATTTATTCACCTTCCTCATGATGTCAAAGGCAACTTCATCACAACAGGTCTCTCGCTCATCATTCTCTTAGGTGGAGGAAATGGAGGCACCTGGAAAATGGAATACTCTTCTAATATGTTTTAGACTTTCATTTGCACATGAAACAGGGCAAATACCCCAGAATTCCATTAACATTTCTTGCAAATCGGATAATCAAATTGCCCGGTTTTCCATTACTGGAACTCAAGACAAGCAACTCTGCTGTCAAAAGAAATTTGCAGAGGTCATTTCTTAAAGCCCCAGGCTAAATTCCACCCCCATCACCCTTTTCTAAAACTACATGTACTGTTTATCTCCTAGATCATTTGTTGCTTGGACTTTTTTTTCTTCTTCTTTTTTAAATCACAGTACCACAGGATATCCTAAGGATTAACTTGAATGAGTTTTAAATTTTCTGATGAACCAAGCTGACCGAAGTCAGCTATATTTAACAGTGTGATCCCCGAACGTACATTCCAATCCTTCCTTTAAAAACTATAAGAGGTACAGTTCCTTTGGAGTCAAACAGTAAACAAAAATTGTGTTGTTCATCCCTTTAAAACAAATTTAAATAATGAAGATTTTCCCATCCAGCTTGTCACTGTCATTCGTTTAGCAAGGAGGGCCAGCCTGAGTTAGTGGGCTGTGACTCTCCACCAAACCTTCTATAGCAGGCACTTGCAATAATCAGGGCTAATTGGTTCCCAACAACTTTTCTCTGGAAGGAAGGATCCTCTCATCGCTTCCACAGGCTCCTGTTGAGACATCTGCATGTTCAGTGGGCTCATCTGTTGTATGTAACACACGGTGTGCCTGAAACTCTAAGGGCCCAAGCGTCATGTTCTCAGGGTGTTCTGAAAGAATGAATGAAAAAGTGCAAAACAATTCACACACACTCTTTTGTATTTCACTCTTAGGACAAACATCTCTTGGGACGCGGAGACCCACGGAGACCCACGTAGCAATGAGTGTGGTGTAATCTGAATCTAACCTGCCCACTGAACAACAAGGCCATGAAAAAGACATAGTTTGACAGTGCCAGGAAAGCCACGTGACCATTACCCAAAGGCCCTTTCATTGCTGTCTGCCAGGGTTTTAGAAGCCCTCCCAAGCCTATTTCCTTCTTGAGACAAGAAACAGAAGACTTAGGAAGTTCCGAATTAAATGTGGTTTTCTCTTTGTATATTTAAAATAATCCCAAGGACCACACTGGCCCACTTAGAGATGACAGAACCTCTGCTATGTCTCCATCCTTTCAGACATGGGCAGGCACCCAGGAAACAGGAACATGAGCCAGTAGGCGCTTCAAACATCAGAAATGGGGAACACGGACATGTGTTATTTTAAAAGGAGCAAATCTCTCAGCTGCTCTGAGCAGGGCCTGTCCTGACTGGCTGACAAGCAGGTGACAGAGGTTTCATTTGGAAGCAGAAGGGCTTGCAGTATGTACTTGTCCCCAATCACTTCTTATAGAGAGCTGAAAATGAAGGACACTTAATCATACTCTTACTTTATGTTCTTTTAATCACCACATGATAGTTAATTAGTTATCACAGAATCAGAAAAACACTTATGTAAAAGGAGAGATCTGGAGACCAGTGGTTTCCAGGATTGGACACCTGCAAAGAGCTTATTTCAACTTCTCGGAAAGGAATCGATACACACTTGCAGCTAATTAATGATTTTCCTCTTCTTTTCAGTCCCAAAGTTTTTAAAAATGGCCCTGTGTCATAAGGGAACCAAACGTTTTTTTACAGATGGGTTGTATCTCAATTCCTTTGAAGTCTTATGAGCTTTTTCTCATAAGAAAGAAATAAAGAAATATGAAATGTAGTTCACTGCTTAGGTTAATCTGAAATGTGTTCAAAGCAAAGCACTACTTCTGTCTTTGATAGTTATCTTTGCATTTTAGAAGCAAACAATACAAAACGAAGACCTTTTTCCCATTTTCACCGAGCAGGGGTCATGGCTCTGAGACAGAAACCTGTTGTTGTTAAGCATCACGAAGACACTACAAGAAAAACAGCACCCTGTCAATTTCTTGGACAGACTGATGAAAGTGAGAAAGAGGCCCAAGAAATGCCTGAGCGCACGCTCCACGCTGCTGGTCCATTAATGAGATGTGGCCATGACCGGCAGAACCACTCCCCACGCCAGAAATTCACAGCAGCAGTCGGCTGCAAAGGGCACAAGATGGCCCCATGCTGGGCTAGATCCATACCATCAAAGGGAGCTCAGAGGCATTCCGAGGAGGTTCAGAGGGCCTCACCCATGCACCAAGATACCATGTGCTCACAAGCATCTACCGGCAGGTTTGGTGGAAAAAATGTGAAGGTTGTGGATCTGAGCCATCTTTTTGGGAAATAAGACAAGAAGGGCTTCACGTGCATTGCCTCTTCCCCAACAAGCCAAGCAGCCTCTGTTTTCACTTGGTTGGTATGGAGACAGAGGCCAATAGTGGGATGCTGGGGACAGACCAGGGCAGCGGCTGGACATCCTGGATATATACGAAGTAAAGTCAAGCCACCTTCAGGTGCAAGGGCCCAGCCCTAGGAGTCATGTGGCTTTTCCTACCAAGGCTGCTATCTCAGTGCTGAGTTGGAGGCAAAATGCTGGGAGAGCGACAGCCCACGCGCACTTTACACAAAACCGCTGGAGTTTCCACCCGGTGCATTTGTAGAATGAATGATTTCAATAAGAAAAAAGCAATTTCAAATGCTTAAGACATACAAGAGGGAAAAGGGAATCGTTTTTTACTTAATCTGGGTTATAATTTTTCCACTAAAATCTATCCATATCAAGTGGGGGGGCACAAAGAAATAACAATTATTTTCAAAAGTTTTGACTGTTCAGTTTAAGGCTAGCTCTGAAAACACAATTTAGTTTGAAATTCAAGCTGTTTCATTTCCTATTTAATCCTGTAAATTTCCTTCTCACACAATACTGAGGTTGGAGGGTGCCAAATTAGACTAGGAGCGCATTTCCACCAACTGCACTTCAGTGCTTTATTTTTAGATCATATTAAAAACCTCATTAGGCTCCCTGAGGGAAAAGAGTGTTAACCACTAACAGAAGCAGGGGAAAATAAAGGAAACGGAAAGATAAGCTAGATTGTTAACAAGGAAAGTGCTCTTAAACCAGTTGGTCTGGGGTCACTGTGAAAGCTGAGAGAAACTTATTACCAAGACCAAGTAAATGACTTGCGCTCAGAGCACACTCTTTTACCACAGGCCAGCAAGAACTAGTCAGGCTTGTCGAAGTGGCATATGTCTTTATTATCATTTCCAGATGGGACGTAGAGGGCAGAGGGGTGGGCGGGAGGGAAAGCAGAGAAACCTGGAAAGACTAAGCGAAACGTCTACGCCTCTGCACAACCTAAATGTGCCTCAGAGTCTCCAGTGGACAGGCTGAAAAGTGGGTGGGCACCATAAGACTGGGTGTGAGATTAAATGGAGTGCTGCATGAAACTTAGAATTTATTAATGTATTTACATAATTTATAGTCTTTAAGCAATGGTCTCATAAATACAGACTACAACTTTACATATGCTAAGCAACAGATACTTGTTTTCCCCATCAAAATACTTGGGTTAAATAAAAAATTGACAGCATTTACATTACTTTACTTTCTTCTCCTCCTTGTTTCTAAACTGCTGCTAACCTGTTTAGGACATACGAATTCATTTATTCCAGGTGCTTCTCTACCACCACCACAGTGGTGCAGCCGTGTGTTTAGTGACACATGCACGACAGGGTCAAAAGCAAACCCAGGGTGAGCTGGCGACCGCTGCCATGGTGCTAGCTTGCTGTCTGTATCCGGGGCTAACATGCCCCACAGAAAGTGCTTTAGAGACGGCAGAGATAGAGCATCTCCATCTGTCCTAGACATAACCATTTCAGCTTCAAACAGTAACTGCTGTCCCTCCACCTGCGATATCCTACCACATTTAAATGATACAACTCCCTCCAACAGTGGTAATGGGAAACCAAAGAAATGACAATCTTGCCCTTCCCCCACATCAAGAACGATGAAAGTGCTGATTTTCTCTTTACAAATGTTACATAAAATCCTGATTACAAAACTACTCAGCAATTTACTCCCACCATCCATACAATGAGGTGCCCCTTCAGCAAGGTCAAAGTCAACGATGCTGTCCCTTTGGACACCACAGATGGGGCGTCCACAGACTGAAACACCATTGCTGCAGGCTTCACAGGGAGAACAGGACCGGCCAATTTCTGAGTCCTTTTTGCACGAAGAAGACTTGGGCGGCTCGGTGGACACTGGCAGCAGGCCCCCAGCCCTCCTGCCAACTTCCAGGACCACCTACTTCGCCACCGAGTCTGAGACAGCGGTCATCAGCAGCAGCTTCGCTTGGGCTCTGCCGGCTGCCTGCGGAGTTTGAAGCCCTTGCCACCAGAAGGCGGGCTGGCGTCAGTGGACGGAATTCTTCGGCCTACACCAAATGAGAGGAGAGGGAATGAGCTACAACTTTCCAAATCTGCTCCTTCTCAGACATGATTTTGTAGATACGAGTTAAAAAAAAAAAAAGGTGAAAATAAATTAATAAACATGTTCCTTGGGAATAATTTACAGGAAAGTTACAAAGAGACTGACACAGAGAGTTGCTGTACACGCTCATCTAGTTTCCTCCAGTGCTGCTGTCTTATATTGTCCTAGGGCATTTGTTGAAGTGAGGAAATCAACATCACCATTACCTCCAGACTTTTCTCAGGTATCACCAGTTTTTCCACTAACGTCCAGTTTCTGTCCCAGGATCCAAACAAAGATACAACACGATATTTAGTTAAGAAACAAAAATTTTTCTTGCAGTTCTGAGGATTGAACCCAGGACCTTATGTATACCTGGCAAGCACTCTATACTGAGCTACATCCTCAGGCCATCAGTGAAATTTTTAATGAAAAAATTACACATTTTTAAAAAACATTTCAAGTAGGTAATACACTACACATTAAAAAAAAAATTCACTGAGAACATGCCTGTCCCCTTGTCTCACGGCAGAGGCACTGCTGTTACCTGCTCCTTCTAGGGAAGGCGTCTTTGGTTCCTGCCCGGCTCTGCTTTCTGAAGCATGAAGGAGAGCAAGCAGTAGGTGCTGTCCCTCTCCTGGCTGCTTTCACTGAATGTATCTTGGGGACTGCTCCTCCTCAGCACATGGAGACTGCTGCTGCTTTTACTAGCTCTACAATATGGCATCACATGGATGTATCATAACTTAACTATCCCTCTACCGATGTATATTTAGTGTATTCCCGTATTTTGATGTTATAATAATGGGGTGTGTGTTGGATAAACACATAGGCCTGGAGGAGCTAGATCATGCTATTCTGCACTGGGCATTTGTCTGGCACACACTGTATTGCCAGTGTCTGTTTAGCACAAATGCAAGAAGGACTTGCAATTTAAATTTTGACAGATGCTGCCAAATTGCTCTCTGAAGAGGCTGTGCTGCTTTATTCTCCTACCAACAAAGGAGAATGAACAGGTTTCACTTTACTGCTCTGTGAAGCATGATGTCAATTTTGAGAGAAACCTTAAATCACCTGTCCGTCTACCTGGCTGATAATGCAAGAGCTGCTTTCTGTACGATGGCTTTCCTGATGTCCTCTTACTTCCTACCTCTCTCCGACATCTCAGACACCGAGTTCCATCAGGACATCAGAAGCACACTAGGACATATTTGTTTACATGACTGATTCCCTTTAACCAGACCCTACACTCTTCTCGGGAAGAGATCCTGTTTCTCCATACAGGTGTTCTAGGACTCTCTCGGCACACTACCTTATGTGGAGGTATTTGTAAACACGGAATGAATGGACAGGCACATCTTCTGACGTTAGCAAGGCTAGGAGGGAACTGGTGGCAACTCAGGTCCTTGGTCATCAAGCCTTAAGCCTCCACCTCTAGGAAGTGCATAACCTGTGTGGGCAGCACATGGCATGGTTCCTACACCAACTAAAAAGTCTCCTGCAACTTCTCAAACGCCTACAGACACTGTTGTAATAAGTTACACATTTATTTAAAAGCTTTACTGAAGCTTCTTGTCATTATGTTTATCTTAATAAATGGAAACTCAAATACAGGTATCATAGAAGCAGCTATGAAATGTGACAAAAAAAAATAATCTTTTTAGAATGAGTATTCCTAGAAGAAAACATTTTTGGCATCTGGGAATATGCAATGGTTTCTTAAACAGGAACTAAAAAATCATATGCTGACCATATTAAAAAAAAGGACGAATTGGATTAGATTCAGATGAAAAACTTCAGTTGACTTAAGATTAATTCAAAATGAAAGCCAGGCCACAAGGAGGAGATATTTCCAATACACGTAATCAACAAGGGACTAACATCCAAAATAAAGCAGTACAGACATTAAGAAGGCAGGTGCCTGACAGGAAGGCGGCTCAGCCAGGCACTTCACAAGAGAGGATGCTCAGAGAACATAGGAACAGTAAAGGAGTGTCTGGATGGTGCTCAGTTTCACCAACACACAGGAAATGTAGTCCACTATGTGCCCAGCAGAGACAGAGGAGTGGGACTTCACACACACTGGTGAGTGTCCACTGGCACAACCACCACTGTGAAAACTGGCAGTGAAATCATGTGAATACATGCAAATCCAACAACCCAGCAATTCTTTTGGGGATGAAAATACCTAACAAAAGTGTGCACAGATGTTCACCAAAGGGCATGACCAGAATGTTCAGAACAGTACTGTATGTAATAGCTCTGAATTGGAAACAACTGTCCAGATGCCCATCCACAGCAGAATGGATAACTATATCACAGACACCCTCCTCCCCCAGTCCCCACCTCCTACTCTGGACACTGACACACACCAGCTATAAGAACGCATCTCCTACAGCTACATGACATAATATGGATGATCTAAAAATGTAATATATAATAAGAGAAGCTAGACATAAAGAGTAAACAGAGTATTTTTTAAAAAATATAAAGCACAAAATACATGTAAAACAAAAGTGTGTAAAACCACTATGGAGAGTTAACAGGACGGCTGTTGTCCGGGAGCAGGAGAGCCAGGTCTCACCCTGAGGGCACCCACTGGCTCTGCTGCACTGGGGACCACACACTGGTCTTTGGATTTCTGTAGGTGCACCTTTCCATATGAGTCTTTAACACAGTCATGCCAGGCACCGCCAGGTACTGTGCTTGTGCAGTGTGGCAGCACCCAGTGAAAATAAACCCCATTTCTACCTCTCAATTTTTCTTATCTTTCTGAATCCTTCCTTCGGTGGCTCTAAGGATGGAGCCCAGGGCCTCAGTCATGCTGGGCAAGTGTTCTGCCACTGAAGCCCACCCCCAGCCATAACGCTGATAGAGTTCACTACCTTCTTCTTTTTGGCCACACTGGGGTGATCCAGGGGCCTTCTCTCACTGAACTACATCCTAGCCCTTTTAAAATTTTGAGACAGGGTTTCGCCAAGTTATTCAGGCTGGCCTTCCACTCGCCATCCTCCTGCTTCAGCCTCCCAAGTTTCTGGGACTACGGGCATGTGGCACTGTGGTTAGTGTAAGTGGCCAGAACTAGGCAATGGGACATATTACATAAAACTCCAGATCTCTGAGCATACTACAGAGAGCAACCTCTGCAACTGGCCAAGACCACCAAGAGGCCCATACTCCAGCATAGATCCAACTGGTGAAGCTCGGTCCAAAGCCCTGGGCTTCCCTGGGGGGTCTGCTCCACCTGGCCTTGGTGGGCGCTGGCGTGCACAACCCCTCCTCTTGGCTGCAGCCAAGATCCTGTCCAGTTCCAGCTGTCAGATCTTAACCAGAGGGCGGTCTTCACAGGTGAGTGCACTGACGTTGCAGCGCTAGCTCCTCCACCTGCCTGCAGCCTGCCATGTCAGTGTGAGCTCCCTTATCTCGAGGGTTTGCTGTCTGACCTCAGCTAGTATCACCTCCTCAGAGAGGCCTTCCCTGACCACCTGCAGGTACCTTTTCACTTCATCCTAAATTATTTTCTTCATATCTCTTATTATGATCTGAAATGATTCTATTTATCTGGTGTTCACTATGTCTCCCTCAGCAGAACATGTGCTCTGAGAGAGCAAGGGCTGTGTCTATCTTCTTCACGCTCTCTCCCCTGAGCCTGGAACAGTTTCCAATAAATATTTTGATGAATTTGAATGAAATGAATAAACATAGATACAGTCTGTAGAGGATCCCAAAGGCATGAAGCAGCCTCTCTCCCATCTAGCATCATCATGTAACACTCTGGAAGGGGAGAGTGGGAAAGAGATCTCCTTACCTCTCCCCCGTTTAGTACTAATTTTTGAGCGTTTTCTTACAGGGGCATTACACCTGCATTTTATTTCCTTTTATTTATTTTTCTCATTTTTGATGACCTTGGATGGCTAAATGAAATACATTTAAATAGAGAAAGAGGGAGACTATAGCTTCTGTGACCTCATGCCCTGTGCGTTATTTATTCAGCAGCAACATTCTTTCCAGAAGAGCCACAGTTATCAGGCAGCAACTCTCCAGCAGTTATACCTTGATAGGAAAGCTGGCTGTGCCTCTTATACTCTCAAATCTCATTTCACTGACGACAGCATCAGAGACTAGACTACTTAAAATACGATGGGAATTCTAACCAGGAAGATAATTCTGTCTGAAGTTGTTCTGTACAGAGGAAACTCATAGCACAGAGACACTCACTAATTTCTATGAAGAGTTCATTTATGTTTATCGCGTTCTTTGCGCTGGTCTCTACAAAGATCGCGTGGATGGAGTCGGCGTAATCCTTGGCGTCTCTCTCCAGGACTTCTCTGCAAGGCAACGATCGCAGATCAGTGCTTCTACCCAGTAAGACATTCTGTTATCCCACCCGCCCAGTAATGAGCCAGCTCCATGATGACAGAGGATGTCCTGAAGGGCTGGGAGCCCTGACCATGGTCTTCCCGATTACACCATATCTGTGTCTGGACAAACAAAACCCAAAACCCAGTACTACTAACAACATAGCTAATGGAATGATTAGGGCAAGGTTTTCTACTCCCACCTCCCAAATTAAAATAAAAAACCCTTGCTTTGGGAATTATGAAAATGGTACAGAGAAATTTCTAATAAATATGCTTTCCTTATTCAGCTCCGTAACATAGGCGCCTGGGGGCTGCACTGATCTCAGATAATGCCAATTGCAATGTGACCAACGTTCAAGTAAATTACACACCTGTCTATAGAGGTAATACGATTTGCTCCAAATGCCTGAAATCTTAATTTTAGTTTGAAACTTCAGGACTCCAACCACATAACAAAAAGGAATTTTTCAATGTCAGAGATAAAATAACAAAACAAACAAAACCAAGATTCTTACACTGGATATTGCTCATTAAGAACAGGAACACATAATCAGCAGTGCAATCTCTTTGTCTAATAACGTACCTGACATCGATAAGATCACACTTATTTCCTGCAATGGCAACTACAATATTAGGCGGGCCGTGCTGTCGAAGCTCTTTCACCCAGTTCTTCAATGTTGAGAATGTCTCCTGTGATACAAAGAGAGACACTGGAGATCTGAGCAACCAAGAATCTCCAAAATATTCTAAGGAAAATTGAATATAGTCTTACTTCTTTTGTGATATCATAAACGATTATAGCTGCAGCTGAGCCTCGATAGTACATTGGTGCTAAGGCACGAAACTGCAGAGAGGAAATAAACAACAACATTGGAAAAACTGGTTAAATTTTTTTTTTTTAAATTAGACTTCAAAGTCCATTATCCCTGTACAAAAAGTAATCTTTCTCTGAAGCCAAAGATGACATCATGTTTTAAAGCAAATGAACCAGTAATTACCAAAGGCAAAACTTTTAATTTAACACTGAAATGTCTCTCAGAAGATAGTTTAGAATACAGTTTTACAGGAATTAAATATGGTGCTATAAACAATTGATTCAGCTAAAAAGGCTTTTTAATTGAACTCAATGTTGTAATTCCCAAATTCATTTGTTCAATAGTCCTTTAAACTTTGGCTTCCCAAACTATCCGGAGATAAAAATAATGCTGTGAACAGTTCTCCAGAGAAGTGCTGCACTGGGGTGTCCCAGAGATCACCCTGCGGCCCAGACGCTGACTGTCCCAGACAAGAGCACACATTTAAATCCACTGCTGGAGTGAGTCTGCGACGTGCCTTCTTGGCATCTCCATCCAGGTGGCGACCCCCAGATGCTGGGTCTACGTCTCATTTCACTTCCACTCCCCTGCACTAAGCACAACGGGGGTGAGAGGAAAGGGAGAGGAGTAGCCATCTCCATGGCTACGACAACTTAGTGGGCTTTCTTTTCTTTTTTCTTTAATAAAAAAAATTTTTTTTGTACTTGTAGATGGACAACATGACTTTATTTTATTTGTATGTGGTGCTGAGGATCAAACCCAGTGCCTCATGCATGTTAGGCAAGTGCTCTGCCACTGAGCCACAACCCCAGCCCCTGGGCCTTTCTTTTGATGAGTTCCAAACAGGAAACGTGAAATACTTTCCCCAGCCAAAATCTGGTTCCTGAGCAAATAAATGTCCTGGGGTGAGAATCACCCACAGAGTGTGAGGCCAAAGCACACAGACTAGACTTCCACCTGTATCTGACCTTCCCTTACACTTCAGCGTTGAAGGCTGGAATGCATGGCGCCATGTTGTGCACCGCAGCCTGCTTCTGGCAGGTCACCCCACACGCGGCAGGCTGGCCTCACAGGGGAGCACTGGTGCATATGCAGCACACACAGAGCGATGGACTCTGCAGCTTCCTCTTCCGTGGCCCTGGGTGTTGAACTCAAGGGTGCTCAGCTCAAGCTGCATCCTTACATCCTTATCCCTTTTTATTTTCTGAGACAGGGTCTTGTTAAGTTGCTGAGGCTGTCCTCCAATTTGCCATCCTCCCGCCTCAGTTGCTTGGGCCACAGTGACAGTCTGGGCTCTAACTTCCTATCAATTCATTTAATCTTTTGGCTTTTAAATTTTCATGTTACTTTGAGTCTTACAAAAGAGAGAGAAAAATGTGACTGTAAGCTCTATAGGGGAAGACAGCTTCAGGGTTCAGCACTCCATTTTATCTCAGGACCTAGCACCTGAGGTAACCCAAAACTGGTAAACAAATGAACTGTAACGTGGGGATGTCAAACTAGATGCTAGATCCATGTATTCACATACAGAAATGTTCACTGATCTTTGTGAGGAAAAGGTCTGCCTTGGGTGAAAGCCTACTTCCACTCAAAATGGTAAGTTTCAGAAGAAAACAAAAATAAGAAAACACTGCAGATAAGGGAACTACATCTGGGTGCAGTGGCCACACCTGTCATCCTAGCCACTTGGGAGGCTGAGACAGGAGGATCACCAAGTTCAAGGTCAGTCTTAGCAACTGAGAGAGCTCCTGACTCAAACTGAAAAATAAAAAGGGCTGG
>PVHX01017121.1:0-41046 GCA_004024805.1 Geosciurus inauris | reverse complement strand
AATACCTTTTTTACCTTCTAAAAAGTCATTCCTCCATCCCACCATCTGCTAGTTGCTTTTCTTTCCCTGAAACTGTTGATAATAAATTATAAATCATAAATTAGACACATCTCAGCTGCTTTTCCCTAGCAACTTCTTAGCAATGATGCTGTAGGAGCTTGGCAAAAAGATTTCTTCAGAAATGATTCCAAATAAAAATTTAGCAGTCACCAAGTAATAGAATCCAAATCCTGAAACTGGTCATTTTTCAGATAAAAACTGAGGTTGTGAAGATGGGAGTCTAGAGGCTCCTAACCATTTAGTGAAAGAACCAAGATCCAGGACCAGCACCTAGGTCTTCTGATTCTTAGTAAATTTTTGCACTATGACATTTGCCGTTCTTTTTTAAAATGCAGTTTTAATATTTTTAATGGGAAGTATTACATAGAAATTTGGGAGAAATATGTTGATTCTATCAGCTAGGTACAGATGCGACAAAATGAAAATCAGCTAGATGCAGGATCCATAAAGGTCAGTAAAGAATGAGGGGAAGACTGGATGACTTGAAGCAATTCATTAATTCATGGAGCTACATCCTTAATATACCCCCCAAAGAGAACATGTGTGAGTCACCTAATATCTCCAACCGTCAGATCACAAATTTCTCTGTAAACAGGGGAAATGATTATTCCACTCCTACCTGCAAATATTAATTGTGCAATAATGACATTTACATAATGAGACAATGGAACAAAAAAATGTCAGTTGAAAATGTGATTAGTTGAGAGCATAGTCCTCACAATGATAGTTCCATATTCCTCGTGGAAACTTGTTCACATACTGCCAGAGAATAATCACTAGAGATTTATTAAGATGACTTCTGTTCAATGGGAGTTATGGAAGACATAAGATGAGCATTAGGAAACATGAGGCTTGCGTTCTTATTGAGATTGCAAAGTTAAACACATATATAGAATAATTTAAGAAACACATAAGCACTCTCAATTCTAAAGGACAGGTTCAGATATCAAGTACTCAAATCATCTAATAGTCGAAATTATTTTATTCTGTGTTAGCAAGATTGCTGTCATTGTTAGTATTGTTTAGTTAATGTATTAAACTGGGTTCTCTAGAAAACAAAACCAATAAGATTTTGTGCATATGAGAGAAAGATTTTAAGAAATTGGGAACTGGCTCATACAGTAGTGGGGTCTGACAAGTTTGAAAATTAGAATAGGATGGCAGACTGGCATTTCAGTAACAGCAATTCAGGCAATTCAGGCTGATGTAGACTTAGGTTCAAATTCAGCTCAAGGTAGGTTGTTTCTAGGTTGCAGCCTTGAGAATTCCTTCTTCAGAAAACTTTCTCATCTTTACCCTTAAGCCCTTCAACTATTTGGATGAGGTCCACCCACTTTATAGAGTATAATCTGCTTCACTCAAAGTCTACTGACTTACATGGTAGTTACATCCTTTTAAAAAATACCATCAGATAGCCTCTTCAACAAATGGTGCTGGGAAACCTGGAAATTCACATGTAGCACTTAAAATTAAACCCCTATCTCTGACCCTGCACAAAACTCAACTCTAAGTGGATCAAGGACCTAGGAATTAGACCAGAGATCACGTGCCTACTGGAAGACAAAGCAGGCCCAAATCTCCATCATGTTGGATTTGGAATCAAATTCCTTAAAAAGACTCCTAAAAGCACAAGAAGTAAAATCAAGAATCAATAAACGGGATAGTTTCAAACTAAAAGCTTCTTCACAACAAAGGAAACAATTAAGAACATGAAAAGAGAGCTTACAAAATGGGAGGAAATCTTTGCTACCTGCACCTCAGGTACAGTATTAATCTCCATGATATATAAAGAATTCAAAAACTTAACACTAGAAATACAAATAATCAATAAATGGGCTAAGGAACTGAACAAATACTTCACAGAAGAAATACAATTGATCAACAAATATATCAAAAAATGTTCAACATCTCTAGCAACTAGACAAATACAAATCAAAACTATACTGATATTCCATTTCATGCCAGTCAGAATGGCAATTATCAAGAATACAAGCAACAATAAATGCTGGTGAGGATGTGGGGGAGAAGGTACACTCATACATTGCTGGTAGGACTACAAATTGGTGCAACCACTATGGAAAGCACTATGGAGATAACTCAGAAAGTTTGGAATTGAAACACCATTTGACTCAGTTATCCCACTCCTGGGTTTATACCCAAAGGACTTAAAAGCAGCATACTACAGTGATGCAGCCATGTCAATGTTTATAGCAGCTCTATTCACAATGGCTAAACTATGGAACCAACCTAGATGCCTTTCAATAGATGAATGGATAAAGAAATTGTGGCATACATACACAATGGAATATTACTTAGACTTAAAGAAGAATGAAATAATGGCATTTGCTGGTAAATGAATGAAACTGGAGACTAACATGCTAAGTGAAATAAGCCAATCCCAGAAAAACAGACTGAATGTTTTCTCTGATATGTGGATGCTAATTCACAATAGGGTGGTGGGGAGACTCGAGGTACTTTGGATTAGACAGAGGGGAGTGAAGGGAAGGGAGGGAATCTGGGGATAGGAAGAATATCAGAATCAATTGGACATCATTACCCTATGTACATATATGATTACATGACTTGTGTAACTCTACTTTATGTACAACCAGAAGAACAAGAGTTTATACTCCATTTATGTATGATGTGTCAACACGCATTCTATTTTCATGTATAACTAATTAAAACAACTTTTAAAAAATTAAGTTAGAACATGGATAGACCTGAACCAACGTTAATTTTTATTTTCTTTCAAAATTATTATTTACTTTTAGATTATATTTTAATTCTATAATGGTGGAAACAATAAAAAGCTACCTTTCTGAAAATAAAAAATAAACAAAGTTTAAAATATACCATCAGAGCAGCATCCATATTAGTGTCTGACTGAACAACTGGACACCACAGGTTAGCCAAATTGATATAAATTTAAGCATCATGGATATAGACACCCTTATAAGCATCAAAGAAATAAGGACCTGCAGGAAACTCACACCCATCATTGTGTTTTCCACAAAATATGGAATATGATAATCATGGCTCTGAAATTATTTGGCATTTGTTTTTGTCAGCTTTTTCACTGCTTCTACCAAAAGACCTGACAAGAACAATTTAGAGGAGAAAACATTTATTTGAGGGTTCATGGTTTTAAAGGTCTCAGTTCATAGATGTCTGGCTCCATTCCTCAGGGCTCGACCTGAGGCAGAACATCATGGCAGAAGAGTGTGATAGAGGCAAGCAGTTCAAGACATCACACCAGGAAGTTAAGAGAAAGACTCCACTTGCCAGACATAAAATATATACCCCAAAGTCATGCCTCCAGGGACCCACTTCCTCCAGGCACACCCTGCCTGCCTTCAGTAACCACTCAGTTATTTATTATCAGGGGATTAATATATTGATTGGGTTAAGGCTCTCATAACCCAATCATTCACCTCTAAACATTCTTGCATTGTCTCATGAGGTGTCACCTCTCAACCTTCTTGCATTATCCATGAGATGAATGGATAAAGAACTTGTGGCATACATACATAATGGAATATTACTCAGCCTTAAAGACGAATGAAATGATGGCATTTGGAAGTTTCTGGGGGACACCTCATGTTTAAACCATAATAACATTCCTCCCAGGATGAGTTGCCTCTTCTTGCGTCTTGAGCTTCTCACAGCATGCTGGCCAGGTTCAAAGAGAGTTCCCAAGACGGACTTCTGGGAAGCATTTCAAGCTGCATTCCCCAGAGTAAGCTTTAGGAAATTTATGATCTAGGCTCAGAAGCCACATGATGTCACCTTGTTGATTGATGCATTTACACACATTCCTTCGCTTAAGAGGGCATAGACCCTACCTCTGTCTTGGAAAAGTGTCAAAGATTTTGGAGCCCAAGATTTTAAACCGTCACAACTAATTAAAATTTAATTAAGTTGCTATTATATCCCAGGCTCTGTGCTGAACTTTTAGGTTTCATTTAATCTTCTAATTTCTCTGAAATTTGGTAATTGCTTCTAAGTAAACTGAGAGTTTCTAAGTAAACTGAGACTGAGAAATATTAAAACTCTCTAAATTCAAACAACCATTAATGTGGCAAAGGCACTATTTTAACCTAAGTGTTCTAAATCCCACACACATTTTGCAAAACACAACCCAGACTTTTATTTAAAAAGAGAGAATTAAAAAAAAAAAAAAGCAAAGCTAATGATGATTTTTTTTTTTAAATTGCACCCTGAAGTGAATGATTTTGTTTAGGTCTTCCTGTCTTTCATTTGTTCTTCTGATAATAAGCCAAGCTGGTGTTAACTCACACAATGCCTTTAAGCAAATGAGAAAATGTTTCCCATCTAAGCATTTACAGTCCCCACAGATCATGCCAGTGGAGTTCATGCTGGATTCCAGCCCTCAGTCACCATCTGAGGAGTTGAGGGGGACATATCTGTAGGGAATATCCTGAAAACTCTAAGTTGACCTTGCACCACACTATCCTCATTCCTCATTCCTAACTGGGGTCCCTTTTGTCCTTATGTTCGAGCTGGAACATGTGACACAGAACTGCCTAATGAGACTCGATTTCAGGTTCTTGTTGAAATCATTTTGAAAAGGCAATTATTTTCTCTGCACTCTTCATGAGGGATAATATAAACCCAAAGCAGCTGGGGACTCCAGTACAAAGCCTGAACACTACCCCACAGAGGAAAGCAGAACAAAGACAGACAGAGGACTGGATCCTCAGATCCCACATTTTCTGAGCCAGTCCTCTCTCCCTGGGCCCTTTAGATCCTTGAACTAAGAACCACCCTGACTTTCATCTTAATATTGATGTTGAATTGATGACACTTGCAAGGAAAAGCTCTCCAATTAATGCATCTCCATGGTTATAACTTCACTTTCCTTATCTGTAAACAACTGGGAAATCTTGAAAAGTCTCTCTAGATATCTGTATGGAGACAAAGAGAGAGACTGAGACTACTTCTGGACCTTAGTTTCCTCATTTTTGCAACTGGAATGTAAGATTGAAGGGTCCACAGGCTCTTCCAAAGCTAAAATCTATGATGCTGTGATATTCAATGGATACAGTCAGAAAATGTCCTAATAAAATTCCTATTTGTTGACAAACAACTCCAGAGCACTGCCACCTGGTGACTGGTGATGTGCATCAGCAACACTCTTGCCTTTCTAGTCAACAAATAGAAGAGTGACATTCCAAAAACTTCTGAAGTAATGTTTCAGGTCTCAAATACATGAAGTTAAAATGAATAAATGCTTTTGAACAAACATATTACTGGACCTCATCGTAACATACCATCAGTACAAAGAGCACATAAAAGTGTCTGAAACAGTCTCTGTCAACTTGGAATTTTAACCTCATGAGACATCACATATTTCATGATACATGAAGATAACAGAAGAAAATGATAAAGGTAAGTGATTAGAAGCCCGCAAATGCATGGGAGATTTGAAAACTGTTAGAGTAAATGCATCAACGTGGATTTATAAAATCTATGATTAGATAAGGATCACTGTAGATGGAAAGAGAGGCATGGGCAAACAGGGATAATTGCAACTACATTGTATGTCAATTTGACATTGCTGATGTCATGTGGATTAGTTTCTTGTTGAAATTTAGAATACTTTTTATGGGGAAACTTGACAGCAGTTAATCAGAGATGGATACATAGACTGCTGACAAACAGCAATGGGCCCTTCTATTAGACAACAGGAAATTGGAATGTCTATATCAGGGTTGCCTCTGAACAGATTCATGATCAACAGCACAGGAGAAGGAACCAAGAAAGCAAAGGAATAGATGTTGCAATGCAAATGACCTTTCACCATGGGTCCACAGTGTCAGGCTTCTTTGCAGGTCATTCCATGGAAACTGCTCTTGCAAGATCACTTGCAACTTTCTAATTACTAAACAGAATGTTTGCTTTGTAAGTTTCCCTCTTGGTAAGTAATCTATATCATTTATTACAGTTGTCCATTCCTCCCTGGAAATGTTTTGCTTTCCTAATTATTTGCATACTTGACCTATAATCACACCCAAGTCTGCCTTCCCGAAGTATTAGCGAGCTTCACTTTTCACTTTTCTCCAGAGTAAATTTTTATCCAACTATTTTCCTTCTCTTCTTCATCCAGGAATCATAAAATTCAATAATTCTAAAACTAATTTTATTATTTATTTTAAAATTCATTTCTCCTACTAAATACTGTAGTCTCTCTTCAGCACCATGACTTATTCAATACCCAAGTGAAAAACCTCATGAATCATCTTCAATTCATCCTACCTGTTCATCCTCCAACATTAAATCATCACGAAATTCTTTTAGACTAATTTGCCTTACATCTCTCATTTTCTCCCCTTATACCCACTGGAACTACTTGGTCCATTCATCATCATTTCTCAGTTGGATTGACAGAGGCAAGAGTCTGAGGCAAGAAATGAAGTGCTCACTCTTAAGCGAGTAGGTGCATGCGATCTCACAGTGCTGAAGATAAGGAGAAAAAGAAGAGAAGGAGGAGAGTTCGAAACAATGTGCTCAGTGACCCATTTGGCTAGTCTTTGTCAACAAACTGCAAGGAAGCATATCACATCTCTTCAGCATCAGTGTGCTTGCTCAGGTAACAAATGTACACCCATTGCTAAGATTGTTGTCAAATTAGGGAAAATGGCACATTTTTATTGTGCATAGGCTAGAAGATATTGAAGAATGCTGTGTAAACTAGTTTCTGGCCCTGAGCATTTCTCGCTTGTTCCTCCTCACTACCCTGCTTCATCTAAAGTTGGATACCAAGGACACATCATACCCAGGACTCTAGGCCCTACACTTTCATGTTTGATGTCAGTGAGTTAGTGCAGTGGGTCTCAACACTCCTGAAAGTTGTTTAAAGATGGCTCACAACAATTTAACCACCCACAGAAGTAACTATAAACCATGTAATATTATTCCACTAATGTCAAAGTATCCCAGCTCATCTTTCCAAAATTGTCTGCAGCCAGTCCAATACTACCCAAATTAGAAGTGTGACAGAGGTAAGTCAGAATGAAAAGAGATACCTGTCTTAGCCAATTGTGGTTTAAATATCTTACCTTTGCAAATTATACAAAATCATAGAGCCTTCTGTCTACTAGGTATTGATAGGGTATCTCCTCAGTTCATGCAACTGAGGGACCCAGGAGCTACATAAGCTCATCCATAAATCTGCACCAGTGCACCAGGTTTGCACCCAATTCTTGGAGCAAATGTGCCTTACATACACATACAGAACTTAGAGTCTGGCCATATTAAAAGAGTTGTGTTTTCTAGAAGAAGCACCTTATTCTTTCATGAATTTACACATGCTGCTGTCTATTTGTAAAGCTCTCTTTTATCCTTGCTTATACCCATCTAGTTTATTTTCCATCTCTATGCAGCTTCCCCTGGCCACCTCTAAACAAAATTCACTTCTTTGTGCCCCTAAAGTATCTAGAGGTTACCATTAGTATTGCACTTATTGGTTCAATCATCAAAATGTACTGAGAATCTCCTGTGTGCCAGATATTGTGTTGGGCTACAGCAGTAAACAGAACAACATCTGTGACCTCGTGGAGTTTGCATTGTATATAGGCAGACAATCATCAAATACAGAAGAAAATGTGTAATGTGTGATTTTTTTCAAAAGAGAAATAAAAAGTTATGGGGAAGAACTGGCTATTTTACAAGTGGTCATTGGAAAAGATCAAAGAAAGTAAAGTTTTAAATCATTTGATATCTGAGTGAAGAGCTTTCCAAGCAGCAGGAAAGCCCTGAGACCTTAAAGAAAACATTGCTGGTAGATTTGGGGTTTGTTAGGTAGCAATTACTAATGAGCAGTGAAATATGAACCAGCAACATAGCAGGATCACAGGGGTTTTTTTTGAATCTCCTTTGTGAACAATCAAGTAACTTGTAGATGAACAACAGGTGTAGTGACCCTGAGGGCACACATGTAAAAGCAAATGGAACAAATTCTTAAAAATACATCAAGAAGAAAAGATCAATTGGGCTAGCTAACTCCTGACAGGGTCTACTAGGGTCATTGTAAAGTTAGAAATTATAGCCATGGAGCTGGGCATGGTGGCGCATGCCTGTAATCCCAGCACTTTGGGAGGCTAACGCAGGAGAATCGCGAGTTCAAGGCCAGCCTCAGCAACGGCAAGGCACTAAGCAATTCAGTGACACCCTGTCTCTAAATAAAACACAAAATAGGGCTGGGGATGTGGTTCAGTGGTCAAGTACCCCTGCATTCAATCCCTAGTACCAAAAAAAAAAAAAAAAGAAAGAAAGAAAGAAAGAAAGAAAAGAAAAGGAAAGAAAAGAAAAGAAATTACAGCCGGGCACGGTGGCACACACCTGTAATTCCAGCACTTTGGGAGGCTGAGACAGGAGAATCACGAATTCAAAGCCAGCCTCAGCAACAGCGAGGCACTAAGCAACTCAGTGAGACCCTGTCTCTACATAAAACACAAAATAGGGCTGGGGATGTGGCTCAGTGGTCGAGTGCCCCTGTGTTCAATTCCTGGTACCCCCCCCCAAAAAAAAATTACAACTATGGGCTTCTCAATGTATGTTAGAGTGAAATTTTTGTTAGCAGTCCAAGTGCACAAAGATGAAGTCTGCCTGGTCACTGACTCCAGAACCCTTATTAACATAGAACTGGCTTGTAGATGAAGTCCCCCTGAATGGGATGGTCACCATGACAGTTCTGGAGAAGATCAACTAGTGGGGAAAAATTCCACCAGCCCCACATGAAAGAGGAAATAAACATCTGATTGGAGATGGCAGAAGGCGGAACCCAGTTCTCATGGTAAACATCAAACAGTAATAAATTTGGAAGCAGCATTGTTTCCTTTGTCTTCTCTACTCAGATATGACCCACTCTGGAGAGAGAGTGTGTTCTTCACTTGAGTCTCACTTTACTTTCACTCATAATAAAATTCTTTTGCTTGGCTTTTCATATCTGACTTTAAATTTTCTTTTGTTGGGACACAAGAACCCAGGTTTAGAGCTTCAGCTCTCCACTCTCCTATAACAGTTTCAAGGAACAGCAAAGGGGCCCGTTGTTGTAGAACAGTACAATATGGAGTTAGAGAGATGACCAAGGGGCCCCTGAATCACTGTAAACCTTACAGAGCCACAGACAAGCCATGACCAGAGGGTTGAAGCGAACTGACTCACTATTTAAAAGCATCACTCTCTTGAGAATAAGCTTTGTCTACAAGAGCAAAAATTAGAGCTTATTTATCTTTGAGTAAGGATGGTGAGGAAATATTATTTTAAAGCCAGCAGTACTCTCTTGGGGAGAAAACGTTTGTTCAAAAAAACAATGCCCTCAGGATGTGGTCAAAATGGGTTAAGAAAGACACTAAGAGAGAGCTGCATTGTTCTGCATAATGGAGTTGGAGAAAGTCTGAGGTCTGGGACCTGTGTTAGGAGGAGATTAATGAATATAGAGCCTTGGAGAGAGCAGCACAGCCCCAAGGCAGGAAAGGGGGAGATTCAAGAACGAAGTCAGAGAGAAATTCCCTAGTGGGCAGAGGACCTCTTATGAAGAAAAATATGAAATACCCAATTTTATATCATCGAACACACTAACCCATAATATCAAAAAATCATTTTCAAGAAATCAAAAACCTAATACACACAAATGCCTCATCTATGTAGTGCTGTGAGCAAATGAGGGAAAAAGGATTGCAGCATCAGAAATTGGCATGAGTGGAGGGGGGGAAGGGGGAGGCACAGGGGATAAGATATGAGTACAGCCAAAAACTCAAGGGAAATGTGCAGGGTAGAGAAAGTTAAAGACTCACATAGGAAAGATACTAGATATCTCCTTGGGGTGTGAAGGAGTCTAAGATACTATTTACATAATTAAGAAAGAGTAACTAGAGGCTGGCATAATCCAATGTAACCATTGGGGTTACCTTTATACTCATATTGCATAATAATAAAGGGCACCTGTGTGTGTGTGTGTGTGTGTGTGTGTGTGTGTGTGTGTGGTGCTTTACAGTCTCATTGTGCTATTACTTTTCAAGGTAATGTTTACTTTGAGCTTACTGTGAATCCTGTGCTAAGTACTTTATAAGAATTCTATGAACCAGGTACCATTAAGACCCCACTTTAAGGGCTGGGGTTATAACTCAGTGGTAGAGTGCTTGCCTAGCATGTATGAGACACTGGGTTCAATTCTCAGCACCACATGTAAATAAATACATAAAAATAAAGGTCTACTGACAACTAAAATAAATAAATAAATAAATATATATTTTTTATATATATATATATATATATATATATACACACACACACACACACAGAGAGAGAGAGAGAGAAAGATCCCACTTTAAGTATCAAACATCGTCTTAACTAAAGCACTTGATCAAATATGAACAACCAGAATGGCACAGAGCCAGAATTTGAATCCAGGCTGCAACTTCTAGAGCCATGCTCTTAATGATGCCTTTGTATACCTCTCTCACACAGGTCACCCATCCCAGCACATTTCTGCTTACAAACCTGGCATTAATTCAGAACATTGAAAACAATCTGTAGGAAAATCCCTGATAGATACTAGAATGTCTAATTGGAGTATAGTCAAATCCTGGCCAAAAAACCCAAAAAACAAAAACAAGTGTTTGCATTAGAGAATATCTTAATATTGTAAAACAGAAGAAAAACAGAAATTGGCTTCAGACCACAGAGTTAAAAACAATAAAAAGTCATTTGAAATTTGAAGACATACAATGAAACCAAACCCACTGTTCTGTATAATTATTATACATCAATAAAAAAATTGTTATGAGATTCTTTAATAAATTTGAAAATATACATTTTATAAACATTTGTTTGAAACCCTATCTTTAATATAGTTGTTTTACCAGTCTTAATTAGACACTGATACCGTAGTTAGGACAGCATGGAGACAAGGGAACTTGAGATTGTACAATTCATGGAACAAAGAAATTTAATTAATATGTCTTGGCTGAGGGTGTGTGTGTGTGTGTGTGTGTGTGTGTGTGTGTGTGTGTGTATTCTTATAACTGCTTCCAAGATAAATTCAGAACGATGCCTCAGCCATCTTGGGCTTGTGGGAGCCCCACAATCACAGTGTATGTGATTAGATAATCAAGGAAAGGACAAATTGTCAAGGAGAGATTAAGAAAGGAAAGCTCTGAGATGCTGATAAGACTTAAGCCTACATTGACATTGACTTTCTTTTTCTTTTTTTAACTTGTACTGGAAAATGCCACAACTTATAAGTTTGAAGAAATGAACTTCCTTTGCCCTTGAAATAGTCTTTTTAAGAAAAAAAAATGGAAGAGTAGCTCAAGATATATAATATAATTGACTAAGAACAGGGGAAAAAAGGTCTTTGGAAATTAGTGCATGCTCAGTATCAGGTATTTCTGTGACTGCTTGCCAGGGTTGACAGTTTTCTTCTTGAAGGCAGTACTATTTAAGCATCCTTTTGTCTCTACAAACTCACGCAACACAGGTACATGAATTGTCAGACACAGAAGAGAACTTAGAAATTATTTGTTCATCAAAAAAGTGTTGATTGGGCCCGCAAAGTAGCACATGCCTGTAATCCCATTGACTTGGGAGGCTGAGGCAGGAGGATTACAGATTCAAGACCAACCTCAGCAATTTGAGACACTGTCTCAAAAGAAAAAATAAAAAGTGTTGGGGATGTAGCTCATTGGTAAAGTGCCCCTGGGTTAAATCCCTAATATCAAAAGAGAAAAACAAAAAGTAGATTAGGTCCGTACTAAGAGCCTACTATTGCCTTAGGACTTGGAATCAAAAATTAGAAAGATACAATTCCTGCCCTCAAGTCACAGTGTAGAGGACATTCAAGCATAGAAGCCCTCAGAACTGATATTCAGCTGGCATGCACTGCATGACCATCCCACTTGTTTACAATTGAATTCCTCCTACTGGGTTGGTGTCTACACCCAACTGGTTGTTAAACATTTTAAAATATTGCCTTTGTAAGCAATTACAATGTTATATGATATGTCTTACATTAAAGGCAAATATATGGTGTCAAAAAAAAAAAAAACCAGAAAGGACATTGACTGCATCTTAAATTGAAATGGAAATGGAGTGTCACCTGCCCTGTAACACTCTGGACACACCAGCCCACAGTGACATTTATGAATGAACATAGACTCTTAAGGTTGAAAAAGATCTCTTAGAAATTATCTGAACTAACATCCCCACTACAGAAGAAGAGATGAAATCAAAAAACATTTCAGTGGCTTTCCAAAATCCCCCATCTAGGTCTGATTAGAAATGGATGAGAATCCAGGTCTTCTAACTTATTGTCTCCAAACTTTTTAAATTACTATCCCACAACTCATCAGTAGTGCACACTATTGTCCCTGCCTAATTTCTGACTGTTTTCATGCCCACTGCACTGCCCTCGTGCCTTCCCTGTTTCTCACCAAATGATTCCAATAACTGCACTGAAACAGCAGCAAGAAAAACCTGGGCTTGGGTCAACAAGCAGGGGTTACATCACTTACTGGTTCATGACCTTGGGAAAAAAATTATGTCTCTCAGTCTCAATTTCTTCATTCATGAAATGGAAAAACCAGGCCTGTGCATTCGTGATAGTTAAAATAAACCAAACGAGACTCCATGAGACTCTGCTTTCGGATCCTTCCCACTTTAATCCATTCCCAAAGTGATCTCGTTCAGATCTAACCAAAGGTGTTCCTCTGCCAAAATATCTTTGATGGTTCTTGAGGCCCAAAGGCAAAATCCTAAACCTCTAAACATAGTACACAAAGCTCTTCATGACCTTGACACCACCTTCTTTGCAATTTTACCTCCAATCAGTCCTCACAATATTCTGTGTCCCACTTACCCTACACTTCCTATTCACAGTCCCCAAATACAGCACATGTCCTACTCTTCTGTTTTGCTGGTGCATTTCCACTCTTCAGCACTTACTCCTCCTTCTACACCCACTTCCTACTCACAAATTCGTCTACTTCCCTAATTCATCCTTAAATTTTTTTATTTAATTTTGATATTTTTACAACCAGAATGGATTCAGGTACCACTTTTATAATTAAAAGGCTAAATATTCTGGAGAAAAATTTATGACCATGTTTAAATGTCACCTCGGTGAAAATTTCCTGATACTCTTTGCTCATTTAATTGTATTTTTGTGTTAATTTTATGGTTTTTACCTTTCTCTATTATTAATTACATAATAGGCTTATTTGTCTGCCTCTGCTGAGTCACTGAGGCAGACAACATGTCATATATGTCCCTCATCACTAAAATCTAGACCCACAAAGAATATTCAGAAAGTACCTCTGCAAAACTAAACAACATGGAGTCAGGATTGTATCCCACAATCTTGAGCAACCCAGACTGAAGCATGCATTAGAGATTTTCTCTTCCAGGGAAGGAATTAGAGACAGATATCAGAGCACCCAGTTTAGATTCCCACACAGTAACCCAATAGTAATCCTCCTGCTCTAAAAATTATTATGAGCCACGTTATCCAACACGTTGTAGAAAATCACTAGATCAGGCTTACACCAGGAACTGTTTTCTCAATTATAACACTCTATGTGCTTTTCAAAAAACAGAGTCTGGGGGATTGATTAATTTCAACCAGGCAGTATGCCTACTCTTTGGGGATGTAATACCTGTGAAAAACAGCATGAGAACTGATGGCTTGGTGCTGCTCAGGGTGGACAAAAAAATGTGAATAGCATACTGTTCACTGATCATTTTTAAGAGTGTAATTTTGAATGTGATACAAATATTAATGAACATTTCTTAAAGGTATTATTTGACTCATTAATTCTTGAAAAAATCAGCATGATATTACAATCTGTTAGAATGATAACCCAAAGACTGTGTGTGTGTATTAAAATAATAAATACACTTAAAAGATGAAGAATAGGTAGATAGAAATTGAACTATCAACTGTGTCATCTTGAGACACAAATTCCTTTTCTGGAAAAGAATCATCAAAGCAATACCAGAATTCTACTGCTTGTAAAGTCATAAAACAATTTTAAATCTGCAATAAATAACCTGTAAGTAAAATGTGTGTTAGACAATGCCCAGTTTTCCATTGATGACACCAGATGATCTTTGTTGTCCATTTCTAAGTCTTGCACTATTTTCTCCTATAATATTCTAATGAATTGACATGTTAAAGCACTGATATAATTTCTACAAAAATGTTACTTCTATAAATTTAGTATCCTGTGTGTTTTCTGGGCATCCTACTAAATATTCAACATTGCCTTATAACAACATGACCTAAAAAGTAATGTCTCTAACATTTAAATTGATTGTTCATTAGATTTAACAAGCATTCTTTTTTTAAAAAATATTTTTTTAGTTGTAGATGGACACAATGTCTTTATTTTATTGCTTTGTATGTGGTGCTAAGGATTGAACCCAGGGCCTCACGCATGCGAGGCAAGTGCTCCACCACTGAGCTACAATCCCAGCCCCAAGCATTCTTCTTAATATCCAAATTTTTTAGGTCCTCCTTCAGGAAATTCTCACTTACAGAATAAGAAAGGAAGTTGGAAGCAAGTATTTTCTTAATAAGTGCATGCTTTTTATGATTAGGCAAGTAGGGAAACATTGAATTAAAGCAAGGTTGAAAATATACAACTAAATATAGTTTTAAGTATTCTTAAACTAATTAAACAATACTCAAATAAATTTTTATTTAATCTAGGAGGCTTATTAAGTCTTTTGTTTTTAGAAGAGTATCTAAATTTGTGGTCACTTACTGTTTCCCAGATTTATATCAGTGTTTAACAGGATATAAATATTAACTGCATCTGAAAAACCTCCCTTTTAATTTTTCAAAGGTCTGATTCTCTCTACATATTTTTCTCACCTCATGTGCAGAGTGATAGAACATTCTTTGAGCTAACAAAATTAATTTACAAATGTGGCAAAGTAATCAAAGAGCAATAAACTTAGATAAGTTGCCAAAAATAACAAACAGCTGATCCTCCAAAACCTAAAATCTGAGTTCATACGGGAAAGAGGCACAGATGTGGTAGTGAGTCAGAGTGAGAACTGAGTCACAAGAACAAATCCAAGATCAATTTTCAAGGATTGTATAAATGAGAAAAAGATGAGGTTTAAGAAAACAAACAGCATAAATACAGATAAATTCCTAGGACCACATTCTTCAAAGAGATTCTTTATTCTTTAACAAACTGAATCTGTCTATTACTCTTGCTAACAGGATGTCTCCACTAATCTTTCATGATTCTGTGAACTGGCTTCCTGAAGCTACCAAAAGGAAATGAATGTTCTCTTAGAAAAAATAGGTAGTTGTCTTATTATTTTAGCATTGGAATTCAATATCTTATTAACCTGATAGAATCACCAATGCAGTTTCAAGTACTCTTCCCCCAACATGAGTACCTTCTATGCTGTTTCTCAGCCTAGGACAGATTGCTTCAACAGTCCGTTCATCCTTCAAACTTCAGCCTGGGCCTAACTTCCTCAGAGAAGCCATCCTTGACCCAGGCTGTTCAACATCCTGTTATATGTTTCAATTGCAACTTGCATCTTTTCACAGAACTTTGCACACTTGAAACAGCCTAAGTTAGTATTTATAATTATTTGTTCACTTTTCAAATTATTTTGCCAGCAAATTCCATGTGGACAGGGACATGTATGTTTTATCACTAAAGCTCCACCACTGCACTTGGTAAATACTCAATAAATATTTATTGACAACAAAGAACACTTAGAAAAATTACACATTTTTAACTTATTCCTTAAAGACTATTCATAGTTTTAGTCACTTTCTTGTAACTACTATATATAACTTTTCTTTTCTATGAAATATTTTATAATACCTTCAAATTTTTGAACTAAATGAGATTTTTCTGAATATGTATGCTTTTATAGAGCCATCTAGTGTCCATTTTGTTTAGTGAAATAAAAATGAAGTAAGGCCAAGAAACACACAATATGCCCAACAATAAGCAATATATAATCTCCGCTGACAGTGGCAATTTATATCAGCTGGTCACTTTAATGGCTGTTTTTTACTAAGCTACCTCTGCCTTCATCATATGGACACTGAATTAGTCTTTCTAGAATGCTGATAACTAAAAACATGAGAGATCTCCAGCTGATGTGATATGTTAAACAATGTGTTGCTATTTCTTTCCTCTCAAAATCCTGTTAAAATGACAGTAAAGGAATAGCATAATCATGACACGTAAAGATTAAGAAAACAGGGTAGGAAGCAACAGCAGATAAGAGAAATAACAATATCTTAGGACTCAGAAAGGAAAAGAAGGATGAGTGGCAGCTAACATCACCATGAGAAAAATCTGAAATCAAAGGGTGTCTGTGGAGAAAGTCACCAAGAAGGTGAACCCCAAAACATCTCAAAAACTGAAGACACCAGTTCTAAAGTTATAGCATTTCTCAAGTGGCTGCTACAGAATCTGCTCCAGTGGGGTGTAAATCAAGAAAAAAAAATGAAATCTTGCTACCTAGGACACAGGATACCCAACAAAGAAAAGGTGTAAAGGGAATTCCCAGATTGATGGTAAAGAGAAAGCTCAGGATTCTCTCAGTGAAATATAGAGCCATCCAGTATAAATTTGTGCATAAAGATGAGAAACTCTAAGAAATATCCAAAAAGGAAGACAAAGAAACAAACAAAACTACTATTTGAATATACGGGTAAGAGATTGCAGTTCCACCAGAATATTCAGGAATGAATTAGACATAGGTGCATGGAAAAATTAGAACATAAAAAAGTAAAAAGGAGAAAAATATATAGTAAAATTATACAGCTGAGAATATTTGAAAAGTAATAACATAAAAATTAAGTATTGATTTTATCAATTGTAACTACCTTGGGAAGATGGAGGGAAGGAAAATAGTGGAGGTGGCAGATACATGTAAAAGAGCTAAATAAATGGTTAACTATTTAAGTATTAAAACTGAAAACATAAAAACTAACTTTAAAATTACATGATTTAGAAATATGGAGAAAAACTTTGAAAAAAACAGAAGATGGTTTTCTTTGAGAGAAAGAATTAAGAGTATGACTGCCAACAGATATTTTTTATTATTCCTGGACTTCTAAATTACATGCCTGCAAAACTTTTAAGTAGAAATATGTAGCTTGGCTGGGTTTCAAGATGGCAGAACAGAGATTGTCGCTTTCCTGGCTGCTTTGGGGCATGAAACCAAAAAGCAGAGAGGCAGCCTCTCAGCAAGGTGCGTGAACAAAAAGAGAGGAGACTTTACTGGAATTTAATACTGAAGACTCAAAGCAGATTGGGAACTCAAAAGGTTGAATATAATAAGGAAAAAATTCCCAGTGTTGCAGCAACAGCTGGAGGCACCAGTGAGTATGGTCCCTCCTGTGAGCATAATGGAGGGATAAGGGCATTAAAGGAACCCACATTTTTAGGAGGCCTGAGGCATGTCTGGGTATAGAAAGTTTAGAGATCAAAGACACTGTCTGACTAAACTGAAAGGTGTGCTGCACAATATCCTTGTAAGGGAAAGAAACCTCATCTCTCCTGGTGGTGTGCGGAGGACAAAGGAACCATTTTGAAGTCACAGTGCCAGCAGCTAGGGAAGCCCAATTCCTGGCAAACCAAGTCTAGCCTGAAATATAGGCCTGGCAAACCCACACTGCACTTTTAGGTAAGTTCAGGGTCCAGGGTGTTCAATTAGGGGGGGCTGGTCAGGGCAGCTGCAGAACAGAGCGGCCAGCCAGACCCTGACGGCACCAGTGGAGGCTCCTGTCAATCAGCGGGTTTTTCCTGACTTATCCAGGAAAGACTCTGCCCTTCTCTTCCTGCCCTAAGCCCTCCCCTTCCTGACCGGGCCTTTTAAAATTGTCTGTACACCGGAACACGCGTGCCATTCCCCCGTACACACTCTGATGGACAGGAGAGTTCAGCCCGAGAGAGTGTATTTCCAATAAATCCTTGCCCAGCGGTTTTAATTCACCTCCTTTTGGTCATCTGGCTTTTATAAATGGTGCACAAAACCTGAGAAGGTTTTTGAACCTCCACCTGCACTGGGGTCGAGGCAAGCCCTCCGGACAGGGAGAACTCCTGAGCCGCTCTCTCCATCTCCCCCCATCTGGATCGACAAAAGTGAGGTAGGTCCCCCCGTCCCGTCTCCCCCAGCCTCTCAGCATCCCTCCTGTCCGTCCGCTCCAGAGGCCTATCTGATAAGTCACACGTGTGCAATAGGTCTCTGTCCGGGCTGCATGGATTGGGAAGACATTCCCAGTCCTTGTGTGAGCCACCCACCATCCAGGCCCCAGAGAGTTTCCAGGGATACCTGAATTCCCTGCCTGGCCCTCCATTTTCTGGTGGACGCGAACAGTTTTAGGGACACGTTTTTCTGTTCCCTCCAACTTCCCGTGGGCACTGAGAGTTCATGGGGAAACATCGACTCTTCTCTAGACCCCCAAACTCCTTTGGGCTGTCTATATCACAATTTTGAGAAGCTAGGATTTGCTAAAGACCTACGTCGTAAGCGTCTGGTCCTCTTTTCCATTGTAGTATGACCTCAGTATGGCTTAGATAATGGATCAAAATGGCGTCCACAGGGGGAACTTTTAATTTTCAAATCCTCACTGATTTGGTTAATTTTTGTCACCAGATGGGAAAATAGACAAAAACTCCCTAGTTAAGGCTTTGTTGGAAAGTACACTCTCGCCCCTCCCTTCTTTCCCATCTGTTCTGTCCTCTCAAGTTCTTCTCGCTAGAGAAAATCCCAAGCCCCCTTTCCCATTTGCTCTTCTTTATCTCCTTCCTCATTCTCAAATCTACACGTGCGGCCGCCATTATGTCCCACTCCCTACCCAGACCCCGCCTCCCCTCGCTCTCAGCTCCGCCAGAGTGCAGCGCCATCATCCCGGGAGGCTGTGCCGGCCTCAGTCCCAGCACCGGAGGGCACAGACAAGGCATTGGGCAGAGCCTGCCCACCCCGGGTCCCTGCATCTCTCGCTTGTGTCTGTGCGCCGCTCAAATTGGCTAGCGTGGCTGCTACAGACCGAGATACTTAAAGCCAAAAGGCCACAAGCTCTCTCTTGCTCGGCGTCTGTGAGCTACCAAGCCAACCACCCTGCATTTTTTTGTTTCTACTGGCCACGTCATTTTTTCCTAAGACTCTTGCTTTTCTTAATTTCTATGTTTTTTGAGCTCATGACCTTAATCCTTCACATCTAGGATAATGTTTTCTGATCAGTCCTATTTTTATTCAACCATGGAGTTTTTTTAAAACATCTAACATTGCCTGCAGGCCTTTACTATTGTTGTACGTCTGTGTGTGTGTGTGTGTGTGTGTGTGTGTGTGTGTGTACTATGTACATGGTATCAAAATTGGCACAGATAATGAGCGCTCGTGAATTAAAATAAAAAAAGGATCCAAATATTTTTAATTCACATGATTTAAAAGTTCAATTTAAATTGGGTAAATACAAAGGTTTATAGATTTCTATATGAAGTTTTAAAGGTTTCTACTGTTGCCTAAGTTCAAAAAATTACAAGGATTGCTTTGAGATATGAACAGAATAAATTAAAGATTCTAAATATGGTATTTATTGGAAGGAAAGAGAATATTTCTGATCAAAAGGTTTACAATTGTGATTAAACAAAAAGAATCTAAATTTTTCTTTGAGAACTAAACTTAATGTAATAACATCAATGTAATTATACTTCTACTAGTTCTATTTTTATATTAAATGTGTTCATATCTTTCAGATGTACAAGCTTTAAAGTAG
Organism: Geosciurus inauris; assembly: GCA_004024805.1. Taxonomy (NCBI): domain Eukaryota; kingdom Metazoa; phylum Chordata; class Mammalia; order Rodentia; family Sciuridae; genus Geosciurus; species Geosciurus inauris. Next base: position 21,194 of record PVHX01017121.1, on the reverse strand, counting down.
AAAGTTTTAAAGAGCATTATATCAAGCTGATGTTCTCCAAACTGAACTTGTATGGTATCAATTTATATCATTTAATGTTTTATAACTGAACCTATCCTCAATAAGATCAGGCTTTAGGTTATTTTTACATCAGAATGATCTTTTAAACAAATGAGGACCTAATCTATTTAATATTCTGCTAAGATTTTGCAAGGAGCCCTGTCTTACCTGAGATAGTTTTGTCTCCCAGCTTACTACAATGGCTTCAAAGTAGATGAGACTCCAGTTCATTTTGATATGTTCAAAGGATTGATTTTGTTGTAAAGATCATTAGGATCTCAAACAGGGATATAATGTGTAACTCAGCCGAAATTTGAGAAAGCTGTTACACAAACTAAATATGTTTTTACTGTTGTTGATTTTATTTTGTATTTTCCTTAAACTCTATGACTATTGCCTGTTAATGTTTTACAGAGGTACTACTTCAAGAACAGACAACCCAATTTAATTTAAAATAAATAAGCCATCACCTACAGGACAGATAGACCTTAAAGTTAAAGCCCAATACTTTTACTTTAAGACTAGTGAGATTGGCTTGCTGAGTGTTTAAGATCAAGACTTTAAAACTAAAATTAAATTAAAGGGTCAAGAAAACCAGTATTTGGCTCTTGCCCTCTGAGTTAGCCTTAATCCAAGGAATGAGGAAACTTCTCTAAGGGCTTTACACACCTCTGGGCCACAGGACCTCCCGATCAGGGAGATTGCTTAGACCATTAGAGAATTAAAGAGCTGATCAAATGCCATACAATGGAGAGGAAGGTCAAAGAGAGAGGGAACAATCTCTCATGCTTCCCAGGGAAGCCACATGGTCAGCGCCAGACCTTGACCTATCCTAATGCAGATGGCACTAGCAGAGCTAATAAGCTGCTCTCAAGTTCCTTGAGGATGCCTCCCGGGAGACCAAAAGGTGACTTTTAACAATAGGTAAGAACAAAGTCAATTTGACTTGCTTCATCTTAAATACCTAGCAAAACAGCAAAACCAAGAACAGAGCCATTCCTGGGTATTTAAAATAGTTTAAAGATAGACATCTGTGACATTAAAAACTAAATACTATGTTTACATGCCTTATCCTCTCCAGCCTTGTTATGGGGACAAATTCTCAACCCTTATACTTCCTACATTTCAGACTGTTTCCTCTGTGCAAGTTTGGATTGTAATTGTGATTCCCATTGACTCAATTAACTGTACAGTAAGGCAGAATTACCATGACTTGTTGCCACCTCCCTTTCTAGGGCAAAAAGAGGCTGTCTTTCTACTGATAATAGTTGGGCTCTCCTTGGCCCCCATTCACTGCCTCTGGGCTGGGGCAGGAGGACTCAATTATGCAGTAACTGCTATTCGGAAACTTGAACAAATTTCATTACAGAACCGACCAGCCTTGGACTCCCATCACGCTGGACTCCCCCCAAACTCAAAATTCCTTGACAGTCCCCTTCTTTTTCTGCTAATCAGTAATCTCTCCCAAGCCTCTGTTCCTACCCACAGGTGGTGCTTCTACATTCAAGCAACATGACTGACAACCAGAGGCTCTCACACCCCTGTGTCTGCCTCCCTGCCTGACCGACACCCAAGCCATCTCCCCCTCTCTAGTGCCCCCAATCCTGCAAGAAGTAGCCAGACCAAATCTTCTGTCCTATATCATCAAAAGGGCCAAGATGTTAGGTCGGTTCAGGGTCCAGGGTGTCCAATTAGGGGGGCGGCAGTCAGGGTAGCTGTGGAACAGAGTGGCCAGCCAGATGCTGACTGTAGAGGCACCAGTAGAGGCTCCTGTCAATCAGCAGGTTTTTCCTGACTTATCCAAGAAGGACTCTGGCTTTCTCTTCCTGCCCTAAGCCCTCCCTTTCCTGACCAGGCCTTTTAAAGTTGTCTGTATGCCGGAACACACGTGCCATTCTCCCGTACACACTCTGATGGACGGGAGAGTTCAGCCCGAGTGTATTTCCAATAAAGCCTTGCCCAGTGGTTTTAATTTGCCTCCTTTTGGTCATCTTGCTTTTACATGCACAACATGGAGCATGCCTAAGTGACCGGGAGAAAATCAAACATAGAGAAAGTTTTATAGGAGACAAATGGTTGTGGAAACCCCCTTGGCTCTCCCTTTCCCCCTCCAATCTGGCTGCTTGCAGGACCAACTGGGAAAGATGCAACTGGCCAGGAATTCCAAAGGGCAGGGAGAGGGAGATTGAGTTTAGAGACTGAACTTGAGACCATGATATGTGTGGTCCACAGGAGGCAGAATAGACTAAGAATTGGCTCCTCTACCACAAGAGTGGAACCCAGGGGATGTCCTTGGGGTGCAGTCTTCCAGCATGGATCAGTAATGGCTGGGTCCTGGAGGAATAAATCTACACAAGAGGTGAAAGACCTCTACAATGAAAACTACAGAACACTAAAGAAAGAAATTGATGAAGACCTTAGGAGATAGAAAGATCTTTCATGTACAAAATGGCCATACTACCAAAAGCAATATACAGATTCAATGTAATTCCTATTAAAATTCCAATGACATTCTTCATAGAAATACATAAAGCAGTCATGAAATGCATTTGGGAAAATAAAAGACCCAGAGTAGCCAAAGCAATCCTTAGCAAGAAGAATGAAGCAGGAGACATCACAATACCAGACCTTAAACTATACTACAGAGCAACAGTAACAAAAACAGCATGGTACTGGCAACAAAGTAGACATGAAGACTAATGGTACAGAATAGAAGACACAGAGGCAAACCCACATAAATACAGTTATTTCATACTAGACAAAGGCACCAAGAACATTCATTGGAGAAAATATAGCCTCATCAAAAAATGGTGCCATGAAAACTGGAAATCCTTATGTAGCAAAATGACCCTGCACAAAACTCAAAATGGATCAAGGACCTAGAAGGGCTATCTCTGACCCTGCACAAAACTCAAAATGGATCAAGGACCTAGAAGGGCTGGGGATATAGCTCAGTTTGTAGAGTGCTTGCCTCGCATGCACAAGGCCCTGGGTTCAATCCTCAGCAACACACACACACACACACACACACACACACACACAAAGGAAAAAAGGACCTAGGAATTAGACCAGAGACTGCACACCTACTAGAAGAAAAAGTAGGCCCAAATCTCCATCATGTTGACTTTGGGACCAACTTTTCCAAAGGACTCCTAAAGTACAAGAAGTAAAATCAAGAACCAATAAATGGGATAGTTTCAAACTAAAAACTTCTTCGCAAAAAAAGAAATAATTAAGAATGTGAAGAGAGAGCCTATGAGATAGGAGAAAATATTTGCTACCTGCACCTTAGATAGAACATTAATCTCCATGATATATAAAGAACTAAAAAAACTTAACACCAGAAATACAAATAACTCAATAAATGGACTAAGAAACTGAACAGACACTTTACAGAAGAAATACAATTGTTCAACAAATATATGAAAAAATGTTCAACACCTCTAGCAATTAGAGAAATACAAATCAAAACTACTCTAAGGTTTCATCTCACTCCAATCAGAATGGCAGTTATCAAGAATACAAATAATAGAGGGGACATGAGGGGCAGGAAAGATGGTGGAATGAGATTGACATCAATGCCCTATGAACACATATGATTGCACATACAGTGTGACTCTATATTGTGTACAATAAGAGATGAGAAGTGGTGCTCCATTTGTGTACAATGAATCAAAATGCATTCTGCTGTCATGTATACCTAAATAGAGCAAATAAATTTTTTAAAAAAGAATACAAGTAACAATAGATATTGGTGAGAATGTGGGGCAAAGGGTACACTTATACATTGCTGGTGGGACTGCAAATTGGTGCAAGCACTATGAAAAACAGTATGGAGGCCAGAGCCCCTGCCCACCAGTGGGAGTACAGGCCAAGGACCAAGACCACCTTCAGGGACCTCCATGGGAGACCAGCCAAGGTCAGACCTGAGACTGCTACATGCCAATCACAGGGGAATCCAGACCCAGGTGAAGGACTAACCCTAGGGACCCCTGTGGGAGACTGGGCCTAAGTGAGGCCTGGGACTGCCCCTAGTTCTGCACCAGAGCCCTTGCCTACCAGCAGGATCACAGGCTAAAGCCCAGGATCACCTTCAGGGACTTCCGGGGATACCAGGCAAGATCAGGCCTGAGATTGCTACTCAACAATCTACTGACCCACAAGGGAACCCAGGCCCAAGCAAAGGACTGCTTCGGGGAACCCCTGCAGAAGACCAGGCCTAAGGGAGGCCTGAGACCACCCCTAGTTCTGTGCCAGAACTCCTGCCAACCAGCAGGATCATGGGCCAAGGACCAGGACCACCTTCAAGGACTTCCATGGGAGCCCAGGCAAGGTCAAGCCTGAGATTGCTACTCGCCAATCTGCCTACCCACAGGGGAACCCAGACCCAGGTGAAAGACTTCCTCTGTGGACCCCTGAAGCTGAGGCCTGGTACCACCCTCAGTTCAGTGCCAGAGCCCCTACCAATCTACAGGAGTCCAGACCCAGGTCCAGACCCACCACCTGGGATCCCTGTGGGAGTCCAGGACAAGGTCAGGCCTAGAACTGCCCTCACAGGTCTGTGTGAGAGTCCACACCCAGGACCACCCTGCACAGAGTGGGGATCCACACTGTTGCTTTATTCCTGTATCCATCTTGTACACTGCAGCCATCCCCATAGTTCTTTTCATGTACTAGCCTCTACCTTGGGACAACAGACAGGGCCTGGAGGCAGCAACCCACCAAAGCACTGCATCTCCAATCAATCAGCCCAAAACCATTGTAAGTCCCACCCTTTTAGCCCCATCTCTGAAAGTATTTGCATCCATCTTGGGCCACTCCCACTGCCATCTTGAGTTACCTCCACTACCACCACCACTATCTTTAGTGGCAGTAGTGTCCATCTGGGGACACCTGCTGGGGACTGAAAGTGAACTCCAAAGTGAGGTACAGATAATCTGTAGTGTCACTACAAGATAGAGAGAAACTGCAATACCTCATATCAGCATTGCAAGAAAGGAAGATACATAATAAACATGAAAAAACAAGGGAAGAAAGTACCCCATTTAAACCTATATACTACAATAATAGAATCCATTGACAGCACAGTTGATTAAATGTCAGAGAAAGAATTCAGTATGTATGTAATTAAAATGATCTGAGAATTAAAGAATGACTTATGCAAGCAAATACAAGCAAAAATTCATCACTCCAGGGCTGGGACTGTAGCTCAGTGGTAGAGCGCTTGCCTAGCATGCATGAGGCACTGGGTTCGATCTTCAGCACCACATATAAATAATAAATGAATAAATAATAAAGATCCATCAACAACTAAAAAAAAATTTTAAAAAAATTCATCACACCAACAAAGAGATAAGAGAGCAAATACAGGGAGCAAAAGATTACTTTAAGAAAGAGCTAAATATTGTAATAAAAAAAAATCAGAAATTCTTGAAATGAAGGAAACAATAAACCAAATAAAAAACTTGATAGAAAGCATCACCAGCAGACTAGATCACTTGGAAGACAGAATCTCAGAAAAGATAATAAAGACAAAATATAAAATCTTGAAAATAAACTTGACCACACAGTAAAGATGGTAAAAAAACCATGAACAGAACATACAAGAATTATGGGATAGCATCAAAATACCAAATTTAAGATTTATCAGGATAGAAGAAGGTACAGAATTTCAAGCCAAAGTAATGCACAATCTCTTCAATGAAATAATATCAGAATATTTCCCAAACATGAAAAATGAATTGGAAAATCAAATACAAGAGGCTTATAGGACAACAAATGTACAAAATTACAACAAATCTATATCAAGGCACATTATAATGAAAATGTCCAGCATATAGAATAAGGATAGAATTTTAAAGGCTGCAAGAGAGAGGAACCAGATTACATAAAGGGGGAGACCAATTTGAATCTCAGCAGATTTTTCAACCCAGACCCTAAAAGCCAGGAGATCCTGGAACAACAAATACCAAGCTCTAAAAGAAAATGGATGCTAATCAAGAATCTTATATCCAGCAAAACTGAGCTTCAGATTTGATGATGAAATAAAAGCTTTCCATGATAAACAAAAGTTAAAAGAATTTACATCAAGAAAGCCCACACTACACAGCATTCTCAGCAAAATATTCCATGAGGAGAAAATGATAACCAACAATGAAAATATACAAAGAGAGTAACTACACTAAAGAAAAGCCCAATCAAAGGAGAAACCAAGTCAAAGTAAAAACCAAAAATAAACCAAAATGACCAGGACTACAAATCATATTTCAATAATAACCCTGAATGTTAATGGCCTAAATTCATCAATTAAAAGACACAGATTGACAGACTGAATAAACAAAAAAAAGAACCAACAATATACTGCCTTCAAGAGACTCATCTCACAGGAAAAGACATCCACAGACTGAAAGTAAAAGGATAGGAAAAAATGTATCACTCACAAAAAAACGTATCACTCACATAAAATTCCTTCATCTAAACAAGAAGGAATTTCCATCTTCATATCAAATAAAGTGGACTTCAAACCAAAGTTAATGAAAAGGGATAAAGAAGGACATTTCATACTTCTTAAGGGAATCATACATCAACAAGACATAACAATCATAAATATCTATGCCCCAAACAATGGGGCATCTATGTATATTAAAAAAAAAAAAACCTACTCAACTACAAGAATCAAATAGACCATAACACAATAATACTTGGTGACTTTAACACAGCTCTCTCACCAATGGATAGATCTTCCAAATAAAAACTAAGAAAAGAAACAATAGAACTCAATAAAACAATCAATAATTTAAACTTAACAGACATATAGAGTATCCCATCTATTAATGAGTGAATACATATTTTTCTCAGCAGCACATGGAACTTTCTCTAAAGTAGATCATATGTTATGCCACAAAGCAAGTCTTAACAAAGACAAAAAATTAGAGATACTACCCTGCATCCTATCTGACCATAATGGAATAAAATTAGAAATTAATGACATTAAAAAATAGAAACTACTCCAACACCTGAAGACTAAATAATATGCTATTGAATGACACATGGATAACAGAAGACATCAGGGAAGAGATTAAAAAAAAATTCTTAGAGGTAGGACTGACCCCAGTCTGATGAACAGAGGAGGTGGAGCAGACCAACCCTGGGTCAAAGCACGGAGGAGGTGACCAACCACGCTGCAGCCCCCTATCTACTAACCGGTGCCTGTCTCTGCCTACATCCATCTAGACTCAACAGCCAGAACCAGGAAGATCATCCCCGAGGTCCCTGCAGGCCCAGTTACAACAAAGGTGAGGTATTGGTAACATGCAGGGACACTACAAGATTATAGGGTAGAAACTATAATACTTCAGATCAGCATTGAGAGAGAGGAAGACACATGAACAACATGAAAAACCAAGGGAAGAAAATGCCCCAAACAAACCAAGATGCTACAACAATAGAATCCATTGACAGCACAGTAGATAAAATGACAGAGAAGGAGTTCAGAACATACATAATTAAAATGATCTGTGAAGCACAGAATAATATAAGAGAGCAAATGCAGGCAACAATTGAACACTACAACAAAGAGATAAGAGAGCAAATACAAGGAGCAAAATATTAACTCAATAAAAAGATAGAGACTTTGAAAAAGAACCAAGCAGAAATCCTTGAAATGAAGGAAACAATAAAGCAAATAAAAAATTCAATATAAAGCATCACCAACAGACTAGATCACTTGGAAGACAGAACCTCAGTCAATGAAGACAAAATATATAATCTTGAAAATAAAGTTGACCACACAATGAAGATGGTAAGAAACCATGAACAGAACATCCAGGGATTATGGGATAACATGAAAAGACCAAATCTAAGAATTATTGGGATAGATGAAGGCACCGAGGTACAAACCAAAGGAATGCACAATCTCTTCAAAAAAATAACAGAAAATTTCCCAAACATGAAGAATGAATTGGAAAATCAAATACAAGAGGTTTACAGTACACCAAATATACAAAACTACAACCGATCCACACCAAGTCAGATTATAATGGAAATGCCCAGCATACAGAATAAGAATAGAATTTTTTAAAACCGCAAGAGAGAAGGAGCAGATTACATACAGGGAGAAACCAGTGCAGATTTCAGCAGATTTCTCAACCCAGACTCTCAAAGCCTGGAGATCCTAGAACAACATATACCAAGCTCTGAAAGAAAATGGGTGCAAACCAAGAATCTTATATTCAGCCAAATTAAGCTTCAGATTTTATGACGAAATAAAAACTTTCCATAATAAACAAAAGTTAAAGGAATTTACAGCAAGAAAGCCTGCACTAGAGAGTGTTCTTGGCAAAATATTCCACAAGGAGGAAATGAAAAACAGCAATGAAAATCAGCAAAGGGAGGGACTACACTAAAGGAAAAGCCAACCAAAGGAGAAGTTAAAAAACCAAAGTTTTTTAAGTTAAAAAACCAAAAATAAACTAAAATGAAAGGGAATGCAAGCCATATTTCAATAATAACTCTGAATATTAATGGCCTAAACTCATCAATTAAAAGACATAGACTGGCAGATTGAATTTAAGACAGATTCAAATTGTGGAATTCACACTCATGTTGGCTCAGGGCTATGCCTACAATGGAGAAAAGGACTGTGTTAGGAACATCAGCTGAAGATAAAAATTGGTTATTGTGCTATCCAATGCATATCCTTCTATAGCTGTATAAGGAAGGCATTATATTTCTTTCTTCTTTCAAAAATTTTTCTGTTTTTATTTTTCTGTAATTTGGTTATGAGGTGACAAAGTATTACTTTATTTAATCACCTATTTATATTTGGTACGTATTCTACTTGATATTCTCTCAAAATCTGTGCTTTTTATGTCATTTTAGTTTTTGAAAAATTTTCAGATAGTTTTATTTTCAAATATTTTTTCTGCTCTGTTTTCCTTTCTCCTTTTTGTATTCTAATTATGCATGCTTTATTCTTTGATATTGTCCCACAGTTCTTGGGTTGCTTTTATTTCCTTTGTATTTTTGTTTGGGAAATTTTTAATTAACTTATTATCAAGATCACAGTTTCTTTCCTTGGCCATAATTTAATTGATGGCATCAGAAGGCATACTTCCTGTCTATTTCAGCATGTTTGATTTCTACAATTTTGTTTTGATTCTTAAAGTTTCCCTTTTCCCTAATACAGTTTATAAGTTTTTGCATGCTGCATACTTTTTCCTCATTATTTAACATATTAATCATCATTATATTAGTTTTTCTTTAACTTGGCAATTCAAACATGTATGATATGTTTGAGTCTGATTTTTATCTTCAGACTATATTTTAGCATGTCTTCTGGCCTGTCTTGTAATTTTTTTTGAAAGCCAGACAGATTTTATTGAATAATAAAAAATGAGGTAAATAGGCCACTGATAGGAGTATTTGTTTTATCCAGTGAGTACTTGTCTGGTGTTTAATGCTTGCTTACAGCTAAAGGTACCAAAGGCTTTAAGTTTTCATCTTTGTAATTTTTTTATCTCACTGTTTGAGTTTCCTTAAACACTACTTCAGGGAGAAAGAATCTGTGTATTACAACTCTTTCAGCGGTAATTGATTGTTATTATAGCAGATACTTGCTGTTGTGCAGGTCAGATATGGGACAAAGGAGTTTTTTCATATCAGAGATGAGACATGAAGTCAGTTTCTTAATTTTAAAACAATGTTTAAAAACCACATTTAATTTTATTTATTCTTTCCATTTCTATACTCTTTTTTCCTTCTCTGATTTTCTTTCCGTTTTATCCATTCTTTAAGTGGGTCTATGTCTGAGGATTATGACTTTCACAAGTGTTTCATCAACATGTACCACCTCCACTGGCACCCTTACTCCTGTCTCTGACTGCAATATTCCCAATATTTTTCCTTGAAACTTTGTCCTTAGTTGACTTTGTTTTTAACTCACAACCTAATCCTATCAGAGACATAAGGTCTTTTTGGAACCTTCAGTGGGAAACTGGTAGGGTATTTGGAAGGAAAACTGTGGAACTGTGAGGGTTTCCCTAAGTCTACAGGACCCCAAGGTTTCCATAATCTCAAATTAGCCTATATTCTGTCTCCAGCTATTCTTCAAGATTATATATACCAGTTGGCAGCTCTAGAATTACATTGTTGGGTTCAAGAAATGGAATTTGATTTTCAGACATTTTTGTTACTGTAAGAATAAGATTGATGACTTTTGATTACTTAACATATCAGAAATGAAACATGAAGTCAGTTTCTTAATTTTAAAACAATGTTTAAAAACCATGTTTAATTTTATTTATTCTTTCCATATCTATACTCTTTTTTCCTTCTACGATTTTCTTTCCATTTTATCATCCATTTTATTTGGGAAATGCTTTTGTTGAATACAGAAAACCAATGTGATCAATTCTATTTTGTTTTTAATCTTATTCCTACATCTTCTGTAGACTGTTTTTAATCTCTTTATATAGAAAAATTTATACAATTTTTATATATTGAGTAATTTTATATATTGAATAGTTTATAATTTTTCAGATCTACATTGTATTGCTTCTACTCATTCTTTCTTAAGCAGTATTCATATATTCTATGGATAATTAAAAATTAATAAATAAAAAATACATAAAAATATTTTAAAAATTTCTTAGAGGTAAATGAAAACGCTGATACAACATATCAAAATCTCTGGAACACCATGAAGGGAGTGCTAAGAGGAAAGTTCATTGCATTAAGCTCATTCATTAAAATAAATGATTTGACACTACATCTCAAAGCTCTAGAAAAAGAGGAACAAACCAACACCAAAAGAAGTGGAAGACAGGAAATAATCAAAATCAGGAATGAAATTGAAACAAAAAAATATTCAAAAATTGACAAAATAAAAAGCTGCTTCTTTTAAAAGATAAATAAAATTGACAAACCCTTAGCCGCCCTAATGAAAAGAAGGAAAGAGAAAACCCAAATTACTAAAATTCATGATGAAAAAGGAAATATCATGACAGACACAACTGAAATACAGAGGATAATTAGAAACTATTTTGAAAATTTATACTCCAGTAAAATAGAAAACCCTGAAGACACAGACAAATTTTTAGAGGCATATGACCTACCCAAACTGAACCAGGAGGACATGGACAACTTAAACAGATCAATTTCAAGCAAGGAAATAGAAGATGCCATCGAAAGCCTACCAACCAAGAAAAGCCCAGGAACAGATGGATTCTCAGCCGAGTTCTACAAGACCTAAAATGAATAATTAATACCAATACTCCTCAAACTATTCCACAAAATATAAAAGGAGGGAACCTTTCCAAACTTATTCTATGAGGTAAGTATCACCCTGATACCAAAACCAGACAGAAATATGTCAAAGAAAGAAAATTTCAGACCAATATCCCTGATGAACATAGATGGAAACATTCTCAATAAAACTCTGGCAAACTGCATACAAAAACATATTTAAAAAATAGTGCACCATGATCAAGAGGGGTTCATTCCAGGGAAGCAAGTTTGGTTCAACATACAGAAATCAATTACCGCAATCCATCACATCAATAGACTTAAAGATAAGAATCATACAATTTTATCAGTTGATGCAGAGAAAGCATTTGACAAAATACAACACCCTTTTATGTTTAAAACACTAGACAAACTAGGGATAGTGGGAACATATTTCAACTTTGTAAAAGCTGTCTATGCTAAACCCAAGGCCAACATCATCCTAAATGGAGAAAAATTGGAAGCATTCCCTCTAAAAAACAGGAACAAGATAGGAATGCCTTCTTTCACCACTGCTATTTAACATAGTTTTTGAAACACTAGCCAGAGCAATTAGACAGATGGAAGAAATTAAAGGGATATGAATAGGAAAAGAAGAACTCAGACTATCATTATTTGCCAATGACATGATTCTATAATTAGAGGATCCATAAAATTACACCAGAAAACTTCTAGAATTAATAAGTGAATTCAGCAAAGTAGCAGGATATAAAATCAACACCTATAAATCAGTTGCATTTCTATACATCAGTAATTAATACTCTGAAACAGAAATTAGAAAAATTATCCCATTCACAATAGCCTCAAAAAAAAAATACTTGGGAATCAATTTTATTGATTGAAAACTACAAGACGCTAAAGAAAAAAATTGAACAAGACCTTAGAAGATAAAAAAAATTGCCCATTCTCTTGGATAGGCAGAAAAAATATTGTCAAAATGGCCATACTACCCAAAGCACTATACAGATTCAATGCAATCCCACTTAAAATCCCAATGCCATTCCTTCTAGAAATAGAAAAGGCAATCATGAAATTCATTTGGAAGAATAAGAGACCCAGCATAGCCAAAGCAATCCTTAGCAAGAAGAGTGAAGCAGAAGGCATCACAATACAAAACATTAAACTATACTACAAAGCTATAGTAAAAAAAAAAAAAAAAAAAACGGCAAAGTGCTGGCACCAAAATAGACACATAGACCAATGGTACAGAATAGGAGACACAGAAATGAACCCACATAATTATAGTTATCTTATACTAGACAAAGGTGCCAAGCATGTACATTGGATAAAAGATAGCCTCTTCGACAAATGGTGCTGGGAAAACTGGAAATCTATATGCATACAAGTGAAACTAAACCCCTATATCTCACCATGCACAAAATTCAACTCAAAGTGGCCAAGGACCTAGGAATTAGACCAGAGACTCTACACCTAACAGAAGAAAAAGTAGGCCCAAATCTTCATCATGTCAGCTTAGGACCTTACTTCCTTAACAAGACTCCTATAGCACAAGAAGTAAAATCAAGAATCAATAAATGTGATGGATTCAAACTAAAAAGCTTCTTCTCAGCAAAAGAAACAATCAATGAAGTAAACAGAGAACCTACATTCTGGGAGCAAATTTTTGCCACATGCACATCTGATAGAGCACTAATCTCCAGGATATATAAAGAACTCAGAAAACTTAACACCAAAAAAAACAAACAACCCAATCAATAAATGGTTTAAGGAGCTGAACAGACACTTCTCAGAAGAAGATATACAATTGATCAACAGACATATGAAAAAATGTTCAACATCTCTAGCAATTAGAGAAATGCAAATCAAAACTACTCTAAGATTTCGTCTCACACAAGTCAGAATGGCAATTATCAAGAATACAAACAATGATAAGTGTTGGTGAGGTTGTGGGGGAAAGGCACACTCATACATTGCTGGTGGGACTACAAATTGGTACAACCAATCTGGAAAGCAATATGGAGATTCCTTAGAAAACTTGGAATAGAACCACCATTTGACCAAGCTATACCACTCCTTGGTCTATACCCAAAGGACTTAAAAACAGTATACTATAGTGACACAGCCACTTTATTGTTTATAGCAGCTCAATTCACAATAGCTAAACTGTTGGACCAACCTAGATGCCCTTTCATAGATGAATGGATAAAGAAACGGTGGTATATATACACAATGAAATATTACTCAGTATTAAAAGAGAATAAAATTATGGCATTTTTAGGTAAATGGATAGAGGCTATCATGCTAAGTGAAGTAAGCCAATCCCAAAAAACCAAATGCCAAATGTTTTCTCTGATAAGTGTATGCTGATCCATAATGAGGGAGGGGAAATGAAGGAACTTTGGTCAAAGAGGGGAGGGGATGGGGGCAGTAAAGGTGGTGGAATGTGATGGTCATCATAGCCCTAACTTTATGTATGATTGCATATATGATGTGATTCTACATTACATACAACCAGAGAAATGAAAAGTTGTGCTCCATCTATGTACAATGAATCAAAATGCATTCTGCTATCATGTATAACTAAGTAGAATAAATAAATAATTTTTAAAAACAGTATGGAGATTCCTCAGAAAACTTGGAACGGAACCAGCATTTGACAGTTATCCTAGTCTTCGGTATATACCCAAAGCACTTAAAATCATCATACTATAGTGACAGGGCCACATCAATGTTCATAGCAGCTCAATTCATAATAGCTAAGCTATGGAACCAAACTAGGTGCCCTTCAACAGATGAATGGATAAAGAATATGTGGTAAATACACACAATGGAATATTACTCAGCCATAAAAAAGGATGAAATTATGGCATTTGCTGGTAAATGGATGAACTGGAGACTATTATGCTAAGTGAAATAATCCAATCCTCCAAAACCAAAGACCAAATATTCTCTCTGATAGGCAGATGCTGACTCACAATAGATGAGGGTGAGGGAGATTCACTGGATTAGATAGGACAGAGAAAGGGAAGAGAGAGGGTATGGGAATGGGAAAGACAGTAGAAAGAATCTTACACTGCTTTCCTATGTCCATATACAATATATGACAGGTATAACTCATGTACAACCACAAGAATGGAAAGTTATGTATGTATAATATGTCAAAATACATTCTACTGTCATGTATAACTAAAAAGAACAAATAAAAGTTTAATATATATATGTGTTTGTATATATATATGTATATATATGTGTGTATATATATATATATGTATATATATATATACATATATACATATATATATAATATACTGTTCTGTCTTTTTTTTTCCTTTCCCATTGTACTTCCACACTGAAGTGTGGTGCAAGAACACATTTTCAGGTTCTATCTAAAAGGCATCAGTGTTGATAGCCTCTCTTTGATCTCATTTAAAATTTTTATCACATAATATTGAAAAAATAACTTTTTAATGTTTCAATAGATGAGATATGCACAAAAGACACATCACTGCTTTTGTAAAATTCTCCTTTATTGAGAGTGCTAAAGAAAGCTTGCGGTAAAAGAAAATCTCTAAAGATTTGATAAGGAATGAAATGGAAAGGGGAAACTGGCCACTTCCCTTATCTACAATCTTAAGGAGATAGTCTAAACAGCATGATCTTGGTTGTAAAGTAAAAGAGTGTACTCATAAAACATCTGAAGAAATCCATCTGTGCAGTGGGCACGCAACCTATCCTATGTATTCTCCCTGCTCATGGTTGTGGTGTGAACTTCCATTGTATTCCAGCTGGCTGCCACCAAGGAGTAAGTGATAAAATGTCCAAAATCTCTTTCTTTGGAATTGATAAACAGTATGATTGGGATGTTCACAGACCTGGGGTTTAATATTTTCCCTTGCAATGGATTCTTGAATATGAGTCCATTTTTTCTCTTGGGGTAGGGGCATATTTGTAATGTCTGTCATCACAAAGCACATGTCCTGAGAGTACCAGACATCATCCTTGTCCACTTCCTATAAGATTTATTCCTGGTAACTCTTTTTCATAATTGGGGCAAAAGTCTGGCATTTTTAAAATAATTATTATTTATTTATTTATTCATTTATTTATTTTTGTGTGATGCTAAGGATCAAACCCAGTGCTTCACACATGCTAGGCAAGCACTCTGCCACTGAGCTACAGGCTCAGCCCCAAAAGTCTGTCATCTTATAGTAGCCTCTTATAACCCCTCTAAATAGCTTCTCATAGTAAAATGGGAGCAGTACTTTAAAGAAGGCTGCCTGTCAGGCATGATCAGTCATCTACCAGGGCATTTCTTTTAGCCGAAACATTCTGCCATTGTGCGTAGATCCATACTTTTATGATAGCAACCTTCTTTGAAAGTCTTAAGCACTCAAAAGATCTTAAATAGGTTGACTGTTTTTCATTAGAATGCCTACAGAA
Organism: Geosciurus inauris; assembly: GCA_004024805.1. Classification (NCBI taxonomy): domain Eukaryota; kingdom Metazoa; phylum Chordata; class Mammalia; order Rodentia; family Sciuridae; genus Geosciurus; species Geosciurus inauris. The sequence continues at coordinate 5,471 of PVHX01017121.1, read as the reverse complement.
GTTAAAAAATAAATTCTCATTTCTCAACATTCCAGAATCATGGACTACTCCAAACTCATACCTGCTATCAAAGTTACAAATTAACTCTGTCATCACTTGCTAATTGGCAAGCTCTGATGAGTTTGATAAGTGTAATAAAAATATTCAGGATGATTGTACCTCTGATAAGAGTTCATATTGTAGTCAACAATCAATTGAACACATCACTCGTATACCTCAAAGTCCTGAGACTCCCCTACCTAATTTCTGGGTTGACTATTGGTGTAACCTGAAAAAAATATTTTCATTTTCCAGCAGATGAAAAGTTTGATGAGGATGTATTTTCTAAAGCCAGATTGTGATGGGGAAATTAAGACAAACATGAGTCAAGTTTTCATATAATTTTTAACAAACTGAAAGGAAAAGTGTGTTTCAGGGATGTCATTCTAAAGAGAAATCTTTTGAACTTCTCAGATCCCAGACTGAGTGGAAGAAGGGACTTCAAGAGTCATTGTCCATCCTCATCTTTGTGAATTTCCTGTAACAGAATCACAACAAATAATGACAAAAATAAATGAAAAAATAGTATTGTTACTAACAAGATAGTTTTCCAACAAGCAAAAACTTTCAAATCTGATCAAATAATTGAAAGATTCTTCAAAGAGATCTCATTTCCTAAAAGAAAAAATAAATATAGCACTCAGGAGCTCAGCAGAAAGCATATCATAAGTCAGAGCTTAGGAGAAACTTACCCACTATTGGTTTCCCCAAGAAATATCCAAGAATGTTCCTCAAGTATCAGAGATACCACCAAAGAGAATATATATGTATGTGTATACATATATGCACATATATATACATACAAGCACACACACACACATATATACACATACATACAGTCGCTACCTGTATTCACCCTACTGTACAATGACATTCTGGAACTTCTTACTCCTAAGTAACTGCAACTTACTATCTACCACTTGATTAAACTTTCTCCATCTCTCTCCTTTGTCCTCTTCCAGGCCTCTATTCACCACTACTCTATTCTAAATCCCTATGAGATCAGCTTTTTTATATTTCACATATGAGTGAGACCACGTGCAGGTGTTTTTGAGAGGCTGGCTTATTTCACTTAACATAATGATCTCCAGTTCTATCCATGTTGATGCAACAAACAAGATTTCATTCTTTTTCATACATTGAGTATACCACACTTTATCCATTCATCAGGTGATGGACTCAAGTTGTCTTAATTTGGGGGCCATTGTGAATAATGCTGCAGTAAACATGAAAGTGCAAATGGCTCTTTGACATACTGATTTCAATTCCTTTGGATATACACCCAGGAGTGGGATTGCTGGTGCTACTCATAATGACTGAACTAATTTATATGCCCACCAACTGCATGCAAGGATTCCCTTTTCTCCATATCCTTTTGAGAACTTTTCTTCTGTCTTTTGTTAATAGCCATTTTTGCTGCAGTGAAGTGATATCTCATTATGGTTTGATTTGCATTTCTCTGATGTTGGACTTTCTCATATACTTGTTGGCCATTTATATGTCTCCTTTTGAAAATTAAAATTTTTTTTTAATATTAAACTTTTTTAAAATGTTTACATCTTTTGTCCATTTTTAAAAATTTGGTTATTTAGGTTTTACCATTGAATTTTTGGAGTTCCTTAAATGTCCTAGATATTTAATCTTTGTCAGATGGATGATTTACAAACATTTTCTCCCATTTTGTAGGTTGTTCTTTCACTCTGGTGGTCTTACCTAAAAATCCTTTGCCCATTCCAATGTCCTGAAACACTTTGCCTATGTTTTCCTCTAGTAATTTTAAAGTTTGGGGTCTTACAGTAAGAATTTGATCCATTTTGAGTTGATTTTTGGTACAAGGGTGAGAGAGAGAGAGATCTAGTTTCAATCTCCTACATGTGATTATCCAGTTTTCTCAGTACCATTTGTTGAAGAAGCTATCTTGTTTCCAACATACGTTTTTAGCATATTTGTTGAGAATCAAATGGCTATAGATGTATGGTTTTATTTCTGGATCCTCTATTCTATTCCACTGGTCTATGTGTCTGTTTTTATGCCAACATCATGCTGTTTTTGTACCTATGGCTCTGCAATATATTTTGAAGTCAAATATTGTGATGCTTCCAACATCATTCTGTTCTCTCAAAATTGTTTTGGCTATTTGGGGTCTTTTGTGCTATCGTGTGAATTTGAGGATTTTTTAACTTATGCATAAAAACACAAAACTGTGTATGTTAATACAGTACTTTATGATATTTCAAAGCACATATGTACTGTGAAATAAAGTTAAACATATCTATTTGCTCAAACTTTTATGTCTGTTTATGGCCAATGAAGAATTTCAGTGATGGGGATTGCATTAAATCTGTAGATTGCTTTCAGCAGTATGACCATTTTAACAATATTAATTCTCCCAATCCATGAAAAGGAGGTGACTTTCAATCTTCTAGTGATTTCTTCAAATTTTTTCTTTAGTTTTTTTATGATTTTCATTGTAGAGGTCTTTCACCTCCATGGTTAGGTTTATTCCCTTGGGGGTTTTTTTGTTGTTGTTATTGTTGTTTGGTTGGTTGGTCAGTTGTTTTGAGGCTACTGTAAACCAAATTGTTTTCATGATTTCTTTCTCAACAAGCTCTCTATAGGTAATAATTTTTTAAAAATAATCATAGCCACACTTTTTAAAAATATCTTTATTTATTTATTTATTTTATGTGGTGCTGAGGATTGAACCCAGTACTTCACACATGCAAGGCAAATGCTCTAGCACTGAGTCACAACCCCAGCCCCGAAAAGCTACTACTAATTTTTTGAATGTTGATTTTTATGTCCTGCTAAATTGTTAAATTTGCTTATCAGTTCTACAAGCCTTTTGGTGGAATCTTTAGGGTCTTCTAAGTATGTAATCATATTATCTCCACACAGAGACACCATTTGATAGTACAAACTCTTAGAAAAATATTACTGAAGAGTAACAACTCAATGGTTGGAAAACCCTGATTGAGATTCAAATCATGTCAATATTTATTCAGTGTTTAACATAAACCCAGCTTTTGCCAGATGCCATTATATACTTACTTCATTTCATCCTAAACCACAAATTGCTTTTCATTTAGCTTACCATCTATATATCTTCTTTGTTAAGGTGTCTCTCCAAGTCTTTTGCTCTTTTTAATTGTTTTTTTTTTCTTCATTTTCTTACTGTTGAACTTTAAGAGCAGTTTGTATATTTTGGATTAGTAGTTTATCAGATGTGTTTTGAAAATACTTTCTCCCAGTCTGTGACTTGTCTATTCATTCTCTTGACATTGTCTTTCATAGAGCAGAAGTTTTTAATTTTAACAAAGCCCATCTTACCAAGTATTTCTTTCATGGCTCATGTCTTTGGTATTTTATCTAAAATGTCCTCACCATGTCCAAAGTCATCTAGATTGTTTCCTGTAACTTTCCCAATGGTATTAAGGTGTTATAGTTTTGTGTTTTACATTTAGGTCTATTATCTATTTTCAGTTACATCTTATGAACAAGGTAAAGCCTATGTCTACAATTCTTTTATGTATGTAGATGTCTAATTATTCCAGTATTGTTTATTGAAAAACCTATCTTTTCTCCCTTGTATTACCTTTATAATTTTATTAAAGATCAGTTAATATTTACGTGGGTCTATTTCTTGGCTGTCTATTCTGTTCTATTGATCTATTTGTCTATGTTTTAATCAACATCACACTGTTTGATTATTGTAACTTTATAGTATGTCTTGGAATCAGGTAGTTTCAGCCTTCTAAATTTGATCTTGTTAAAACTCGAATCAACTACTGAATTGAATAGGATCTTTTTTTCCATAAAGTGTAGAATCACACTGTTGCTATTACAAAATAATTTCCTGGAATTTTTATTGGGATTCCAAAGAATTTCTATATCAAGTTGGGAAGAATTGACATCTTAAAAATATTGAATTTTTCTGTCCAGAAACATGGAAATTTTTCCCATTTATTTAGTTCTGAGTTCTTTCATCAAAGTTCTGTAGTTTTTCTCATACAAAAATTGCACATATTTTGTTCTACTTACACTTAGGTTTTTCATTTGGGAAGGGTATTAATGTAAATGGTAATGCAATTTTAATTTCAAATTCTATTTTTTTATAATTTATTTAAATGCATTTCAAGTCATAGTACATATATAGAGCTCAATTTTTCCATTTCTCTGGTTGCAAACCAGATAGAGTCACACCATTTGTGTCTTCATACATGCACCAAGGATAGTAATGACGATCTCAATCAACCATCTTTACTATACCCATTCCCCTTTCCCTCCTCCAACCTCCCCTCTGCTGCATCCAGAGTTGCTCCATTTCTCCTATGTTCCCCATTCCCACCCCCCTTATGTATTATCATCCACTAATCAGAGAGAACATTCACCATTTGGTTTTTTGGGATTGGCTTACTTCACTTAGCATAACATTTTCCAATTCCATCCATTTGCCTGCAAATGCCATAATTTTATTCTCTTTTATTGCTGAATAATATTCCATTGTGTATATGTAGCACAGTTTCTTTATCCATTCATCTATTGAAGGGCATTTGGGTTGCTTCCACAGTTTTGCAATTGTGAATTGTGCTGGTATAAACATTGATGTAGCTGCTTTACTGTAGTGTGCTGTTTTTAAGTCTTTAGGGTATAGGCCAAGGAGTGGGATACCTGGATTAAATGATGGTTCCATTCCAAGTTTTTAAAGAAATCTCCATACTGCTTTCCAGATTGGTTGTACCAGTTTGCAATCCCACCAGCAATGTTTGAGTATACCTTTTTCACCACATCCTCACCAGCACCTATTGTTGCTGGTATTTTGGATAGCTACCATTCTGACTGGTGTGAGATGAAATCTGAGGGTAGTTTTGATTTGCATTTCTCTAATGGCTAGAGATGTTGAACATTTCTTCATATATATGTTTATTGATTGTATATCTTCTTCTGAGAGGTTTCTACTCAGCTCCTTAGCCCATTTATTGATTGGGTTATTTGGTTTTTTGGTGTTAAGTTTTTTGAGTTCTTTATATATCCTGGAGATCAGTGCTCTATCTGATGTGCGTGTGGCAAAAATTTGCTCCCAGAATGTAGGCTCTCTATTCACCTCATTGATAGTTTCTTTTGTGGAGAAGAAGCTTTTTAGTTTAAGTCCATCCCATTTATTGATTCTTGCTTTTATTTCTTGTGCTATAGGTGTCTTGTTAAGGAATTACAGGCCTAATCCAACGTGATGAAGATTTGGACCTACTTTCTCCTCAATTAGACGCAGGGTCTCTGGTCTAATTCCTAGGTCTTTGATCCACTTTGAGTTGAGTTTTGTGCATGGTGAGAGATAGGGGTTTAGTTTCATTTTACTGCAAATGGATTTCCAGTTTTCCCAGCACCATTTGTTGAAAAGGCTATCTTTTCTCCAATGAATGTTTTTGGCACCT
>PVHX01017120.1:0-40941 GCA_004024805.1 Geosciurus inauris | reverse complement strand
AATTCGATCAACTATACATAAATAAACTAACCTTCTTAAAATTTTTGTTTAAGTCAATCAGACTGAGCAGGAAGATATGGTCCTTGGCTCCCAGGAGCAGCCTGCCCCTCTCCTCGTCTAACAGAATAGTCTGGAAATCCAGCCCTTCGGATGAACCCAAAAAGGGAATGCAGCTATTTGAAAGCAGCAAATCTATGGGAAAGAAAGAAAAAAGAAAGAAAGGAAGGAAGGAAGGAAGGAAGGAAGGAAGGAAGGAAGGAAGAAAGAAAGAAAATGTTATTAAGCAAAGTATTTACATCTCTCTCTCTTTGTAAATACATGTATATGACATGAAAGTTCCAATTAAGATATTTACAAAAAATTACAGTTCTTAATACATACTCATTTATAAATAAATGCAATGTATTGTATTTTTATTTTATTAACATTTTATGTATAATTATATATTAAGCATCATATTAAAACAAATATAAAATATATAAACACAAAACAATTACTTGTAAATTATTTTATAGTTGTTCTCATTTTCTTAAAGAACAATTTAAAATATCTACCTATAAGAATATTTGAAACTTGATAAATATTGATATATTTAAAGGAGGGATAGAACTATGTCATAAATTTTTTAACATTTCTTTCCTTTTTACATTTTAAAATAGACTTCATTTTTAGAGCATTTTTAGATTAACATGTCATTGATTGAAAGAAACAGATTTACATTTATTTCCTGCCCAAACACACATATGGCCTCCCCATTATCAACATCTTCCACTACAGTGGCATATTCTTTACAATCACTGAGCCTACATCAGCATCATTATCACTCCAAGTCCATAGTTTAAGGTTCAGTCTTGATGTTGTACATCTTATAGGTTTGGATAAATGTATAATGGCATCATACATAATAGCATCATACATACATTTAGAGTGTACATCATAGTACACTCTAAGTCTTGTGTGCTTCTGTGCTCTGCCTATTCATCCTTCTCCCCTGCCCCCAGTCCCTCATCTTTTTCATGTCTTCATAATTTGCCTTATCAGAATATCATATAGTTGGAATTGTACAGTATGCTGCTCTTTCCTAGTGATTTCTTTTACTCAGCAATATGCTTTTAAGTTTCCTCTGTGTCTTCCTGGCTCAATATCTAATATCTTTTTCTGTGGACTAATATTCCATTGTCTGAATGTGCCACTTTATTTATCCATTCACTTACTGAAGTACGTATTTATTGCTTCCAAGTTTGGGTGATTATGAATAAAGCTGCTATAAACATCTGTATGTGGGCTATTTGTAAACACAAGTTTTCAACATTTTGGGGTAAAAACCAGGAAGTCTGATTGATGGATCACACGTTGAGTTTTGTGAGAAGCTGCTGACTAACTTCCAAAATCCCAGTATCATCTGCTTTCCCACCAATGAGTGAGTGTTCTTGTTGCTCCATATCCTCATCCGCATCCATGTTGTCACTGTTTTCGATTTTGGCCATTCTAATAGGTGTGTAGTGATATCTCACTGTTGGCTTTTAATTTGCATTGACCTGAAGATATAGGATATAGAGTGACTTTTCATATGTTTTTATTGTCTGTATATCTTCTTTGGTGAAGTGTCTGGTAAGGTCTTTGGCCCATTTTAAAAACTGTTTTTTCTTATTGTGAGTTTTAACATGTCTTTGCATATTTGGGATCATAGTCCCTTATCATACATGTCTTTGGAAAATATTCTGTCACAGTTTATTGGCTTATCATTTTCCCCTTCTCCTTTTTTTTTTTTTAATATTTTTTTAGTTGTTGATGGACACAATGTCTTTATTTTATTGCTTTGTATGTGGTGCTGAGGATCGAACCCAGGGCCTCACGCATGCGAGGCAAGCGCTCTACCGCTGAGCTACAATCCCAGCCCTCCCCTTCTCCTTTTTGATAGTATTAAATTGATTCCTGTGTTTGAAGAATTATACTGACACTATTTTAAATGTGCAGAAAGAAGATGTAAACAAGGTTCCAACCAAATGGATTCTGAGACATACTCTTAATTTGGTAATGGAATCAGAAGCTTAAAGCTGAAAGTGACCTTGAAAATCAATTAATACAAATTCATGATTTTATAAGTGAAGATATATAATCTTGGTGAATTGAATTCACATGCCTTAAAGTAAAAAAAAGATGTGCTGTCAAAGCTGATAAGTGAACTTGAGTTCCTAGTTTTTATTTCATTGATGTCTGACTGTAGGTACAAATTCTTTGTTTCATTTTAATTGTAACAAACAGATACTCTAAGAAACCCAAATCTTTTAAACAATTTTTTTTTTAACTTCAAGTACTTAAGAATAATCTCTCATTGTCTACAATCCTAAAATATTGAATGCTGACAAGGTACTAATATCATCCATCACTTTATTAAATTCTATCATATGTTATGAGTTTAAAACCAAATCACTGGTTTAAAGAATTCATTATTAATTGATGATAAATGTAAAAGAAATAATATCTCAGAAATAGACATGAAGATACTTTTTAAAAGTATGGAAATTTCAACCTTTGAATTTCTTAAATTTAAAGGATATATATTCCATCCCTCAACTACAGAATTTATTATTATTTCATATTTTGGAGGATTCTCTCTTCTTTCTATTTTATGCATAACTATTATTTCCTTTAGCTTCTAAGCTAGATTTGTCTTACTTTTGACAAAACAAAAGGCAGTGGGCTGAAGAAAGTACTGTATGAAATCTCTTGGTTCTATTTTTTTCTTCTCAGTTCTACTTACAACCATATGGAATGTTTGTTGGATATTAGCCTTGCAAAAATAGGCTAATTGCATTTGGAGCTACTAAAATATATTATAACATTATGTCTTTGGTCTGAAAATGATTAAAGTTGTATTTAGTTTAAGAAAATTAATTATTATAGAGTTCTGACTTCCATCCAGTGTACACAAAACATGTTCCATAAATGTTAAAAGATATTATGAAAATAAAACACAGCACATGAGAAATAAATTCTAATAGAAGTACAAATGCTCCTCATGAATCTTCCTTTCATCCAACATATTGATGCTGTACACAGTACCCATCTGGCATTGTCAAGGCTCCAGTGCTTCAGGGTCACCCAAAGCTGATGCCCTTGATGTACCACCAGAATTCAATACAGCCTAATGATGGAAAGTAACGTTTATGTCATTCATTTCATGTATTTCATCACATGGGCAGGGCATCATCTCACATTATAACCAATAGAAAGGGGAGCATAGTACAGTAAGATATTTTGAGAGATCATAGACACATAACTTTTATTACAATGCATTGTTATAATTGTTCCATTATTACTGTTTGTTAATCTCTCACTGTTCCTGTTTTATAAATTAAAGTTTATCATAGGTGTCTATTTCCAGAATGAAACATCATGTAGAGAGAATTCAGTATTCTCCTCAATTTCAGGGACGTGGGGTTCTTGGCAAGTATTTTGTAGGATAAGGGAGATGACTGCATGTCTCCTAGTCTTGAGTGTGAGCACAGGGCAAAGACCATGTCTTGTTATCTTTGAATTCCCAGCACCTCATTCAGAATCTGAGATGAATTAACACTTAATGAATAGTCGTGGAATTGAAGAATTTCAGTGTGCTGAAACATGGAGAAAATGTGGGGGAGGTGAGAAGTGAGACTAGACATAAAGGCAGCATGCAGATAACCAGGGCCTAAGACATCAAACTGGGAAGTTTGGTTATTATGTAAGTGACTGGGAGCTGCTATATCTTTTTATGCAAGAAAGTAACAAAGACTATAATTGATTGTTGGAAAGATAAGTCTGGCTGCAGTGTTTGTGATAGATAAGGATGGGGAATGGCAGTGTCAAGAAGACTACCCAGAAATTTCAAAAACATAGTGAGTTCCTGAATTACATCAATGCCAATGGGAAGAGAGATGTGTACCTCACTTTTCCCCTCTACATATACAATGAGGAAAATAAATATGCAATTGATATAGCCATTTGTTTAATTTTCTTTCACCATAACCAATTCTATTTCATTTAGTTTCAAACAAACCTGACAAGGAAAAACAGCTGCAAAAATATTGATTAACCTGGAGTGTTATCATTTCCAAATGATTTAATGTTGCCTTGTGACAACGCTAGCATCAAAACTATTAAAGCATGCTGCGCCAATTCTTTGCAGCCAAATTAAATAATTAGACTTAGGCATTGCATATAAAAATTTCTCAGGCTGATGCACACATTATGAAAAGACCTTGGGACAGGGATTGGAACAAGTTCTCTCTTCCCCCAAGCAGCTTATCTCTCTTGCATTTCTGCCAAACCAAGCAAAGTCATTTTTGTTTCCACAGGATCATCAACCAAAACCCAGAAAAAAAATTTTTTTTAACTCTAGAGACTATATTGTAACACCTAAAGTGTTTTAGGATTCCAGGAATCAGAAATGGAGGCTGGCTCTGCTTGATGTAAACTTCAGAGCTTTATTTTTTTTTTATCCCAAATTGGAAATTATTAGGCATGTGATTTTTGCTCATACTTTTCAAGACTTTTGGACAAGACTCTTTTCTCTCCCCTTGGGTAGAGAATGAGTGCATTGCTTCACAGGGGTTGTTTTCAGAAAAGGCCTACTAGGTGGCTGGTTAACTGTCCCCATCCTTCCTTGAGATGTGAGCACATTTATCCCTGTGTGCTCTGGTCCTCTAAAGTCCTGAATGAGTTCTGTGTTCTATCTACCCAAATTTGTTTTAATTCACCACAATCATTACTTCTAACTACTCTTTCCAGCAGTGCATTCTCCTATCACCTCATTCTCAGTTTGTAATCTCCCTCCATCATTTAGGTACTCAAATTCCCATGTTTGTTCTAGCAATAGACTATTGGAAAATCTATAATCTGATCACTTCCAAAATAAAGGAATCAAAGATGCGACAATTCACGTTTTTTTGTTTAAATATGGAAATCACTGTTTATCTAATATTGATTGATACTCTTGCTTCTAAAAGCAGGTAGTCTGTAATTGGGGGAAGGAAAGAAATATGGTATAAAACAATTCTAGATAAAGGGAGACCTTATTAATAATCTTGTTTAACTAATAGGTTATGAATTCTGTGAGGTCCAAAATGGTTCCAAGGGCTTTGCATTATCAATTTACTCTCAGTGGTAGAGCCCAGTGGCAAGAATCTATTCACTCATGGCCTGGGGTTCCTCCAGGTGAAGGGTACGTTATGGGACAGGCAATCCCTATTCGCACTTGAAATAAACATTTGCTGTGAAAAGAATTCTTTGTATTTCCTTTTTAGTACTCTTTAATAAAATTGTTCATTCATTCTGAAAAAAAACATTTGACCTGATGGTCTGATTCTTCCTTTTCACCCCAGAAAGGAAGGGAGTGGTTAGTCATATTGAATCTAATAAATTTAGGATTAAGCAACACAGACTTCCTCAGTTTTTGACTGCTAAATAAAAAAGATCCCATACCCTTGAAATCCTGCATTTATTGCCAGAAATCCTGAACTGGGTGGAGCTGTCAGTTTCTCTCCTAAGATTACACAGCTAAGAAATGGCTTCCCACATCCTCAAAGAACATGTAACTGAAAGATTAAAAAGAAAAAAAGAAAAGAAAGACAAAAGAAAACCAAGATTGTTGAAGGCACAAATTCATGATGTTAAAGGAAAAAAAGTCTGCTTTGGAGAATGTCAAATTCCAATCTACTATAGACTAAGGAGTAGAATTCCTTAGCAGAGAAAGTTCATGACAAAGAATAGATCCAAATCACAACCCAGTCACCTTTCTCTGACATATAAGGATATTCAAAAGAAATTCTTGCTCCACCCACTTCTCTTTTTCCTCAAGGAAATAGCAGCTTTATTATTAGGACTATCTGAGGAGTCTTGAATACAGTTAGTTCTTCAGTATGTTCTCTGAAAAGTTGCCCAAGTAGATTGTCTTTAATCCTTTTAGTCTTTCTATTCCTGTCTTCCCCCTGAGTTCAGCTTGTTTACTCTATTTTTCAATTCCAGGACTTTTCATACTGATTCAGTGTCCTGAGGTTTCCTCCACATAGTTCCTATGAAGCTTCTTCCCATAGTTTTCAGAAATGTTTTGGCTATCAAATCATTCCCAATAAAAAAGCCTCTCAGGCTTTGGGTCAGGAATTGAGTAAAGAACAAACTTTGTCCATTCTATAATGAAAATCAACCCCTAATATATCTCACTGAGTCTCTCTGGTTCTTAACATGTATTTGATCCTCCAGCTTTTGGTCCAAGGAAAGGCCATGGATTTTTCCTTGAATTTTACATGGGGAAAATTAGCTCAATTTAAATTGTCCTTGCCTCTTCCAACAGGTTTTCTGAGGCTTGAGATCATGTGAAAAGATTTTGTTATCAAGATAGCTCACCTCCACCTACACAAACATGTCTATTAAAGTCTGTGTGTATATTTAGTCTACTTAACTACTCAAGCAAGCAAATCACATAAAGAATATAAGTCAAACCTATAATACCTACAAAAGACTATTTCAATATTACAAGTGTATATTATATTACATTATGCTTTCATAGGTGAAATTTTCAGCTCTTTTATTTCTATAAATGCAAGTTCAAATTCAAAAAGAACAACAAAAATCAAATTATCTTTACTCTTCCACAAAGGAATGTTGGAGATCATTCTATTCACTAGGTCCTAGAACATTACTGTGTCAATAATAAATCAGATGACATCACATAGGGAAACATAAATTAGGAACAAATAAAGCCTATTATGTCATTGGACTTATATTGTTACCAGGACAGGATATGAAGTAGGGAAGTAATAATTTTACATTGTCATTTCTTCATTATTTAAATCACAGGTTTATTCTTATTTGGCTAGCTTTCAAAGTGGATGCTTTATATAATTCATCACATGTGAGATTCATAATTTATAAAATAAGTTATTTTAAATTCATACGTTCAGAAAGAACGAGTCATTTTAAATTTTTTTAAAAGCTTTGGTATGATTTGATAAATTTTCCTATTGACCTATATAAAAAACTAGCATTATTAATAACTAAAAGTTTTCCCAAAGAACAATGCCATCATAGAATAAACCTCAGAAATGATTGAGAGATAGTTATGAGGAATATGGATTTTTATTTGACAGTTTCTTAGCTTCATCAAGGTATTTAGAATTTGTCCCTTTTCAAATTTCAGAAATGTTTAAAATCAGAACACTATGCCACAAGTGAATGAGGATTTATTCGAGCCACGTATGTGAATTCAAACTTTTTAAAATTCCAAAAGTCATAGCTTAGCACAACATCTAATATTGACTACAAGAGCAAGACCAATGTGTCAAGAACAGGTAATTCCTCCAGGTAGGATCACTGGAAAATAATGTATAGAGCAAAAGGTTATGAGTACTACTCAAAAGATAACATATTAGAAAAATTATACTTTTAAAAATTGATTTACATCAATCAAAGGTAAGTATATGTAGATAAAAATAACATTGAAAGGCACATGTGAGACTTTGGTCACGATTGAGAAGTCTCATGTAATCTGTATTCCCAAGCCTTTGAATATGCCTACTATTTTTCTTGAAAGTTGTTCAAATCATGTCTTCATTCTTGTTATTCTGCAATTTATAATCATTTGCCATATGCCATATATGTTATTTATCATCCTGGGTACTCATTGTGACATATGATCTGAAATTTAATTTCCACCCATTCAGGAAAATTTTAGTTTGACTTTTCATTCAGAATAAGATATTAATCATTTGTACAAATTTTCTCTGAATTTTTTTCCATATTGTTATTCTAATCACTGGTCCAGGAAGTATAATCTTGGTAGAGGTGCTCAGAGAATTTGCACCAGAATTTGCAAATATACTTCTAAGAGAGAGATTTTTAAAATAACATCATAGAATGTTGTTCTCTGCTTTATGCAGTATTTATAAAGTACAAGCAATAAAATAATATTTCCCATTTATATTTTATTTCCCATAAATTTTTTATCTTCCATAAACTGTTTTCTCTGTTGATAACTTCAAAACAGACACCTGAAATCTCATTATTTTTCATAAGTCTCAGTTCAGAATTTCCAGTAGCCTGCTAGATATTGTTGTTCTCCCTCCATCCATCTCATCCTGCTGATTTTAATGACGTCAGTGATAGAACCTAGTTGCCAGGTTCAATATCTCTGAATCATTGTTAGTTCCTTTGCCTTGTGCCCTTACTCTTCTTTTATTTACATAATTCCAACTCTATTGCATTTCCCTTACACCAATGTGCAGCTAAATTTAAAGCCTTACAGATCCTCTCATGCAAATTTCTATTCTCCCTCCTCAAGTATTTACTCATTGTCAGGTAGGCTAAGAGGAAATTACTTCTCTAAATTACTGTAACAGACTCATAAATTGCTTTGCTCTGCTCCTCTTCCCACTAGTCCCTATTACATCATACTGCCTATTCAATTTTTCCCTTAATCGCAGCTCAATTAGGTCAATATCATGATTAAAATCCTCCAATGCCAACATGTACTTTATTCAAAATTGTTTCTTCCAATCCTCAAAGGTCAGCTTCATACCTATTTTTCCCCTAAATTCTTTTAAACATTTACTTGTATTTATATAAAGACACTAATCTTTTTTGCTCTGATTTTATGTACTCATTTTCTCCCTTGAAAAGACTGGAAGCCATTGTAGATAAGGATAATGTCAAAATCATGGCTGCACCTCAGCACTATTGCTTGCACATAAGAAGTCTAATGGATTTAACTAATGGTTTTTCAAGCTAGTGTTTTGTTTGCTTGTTTTATCTACCTCCCATCTAAATCAAAATTTGTTTTGGAGTTATTAATAATTTACAGACGTTAATGTGCTGCCTGGAGACCCAACTGTGGCTCTAATGCTTTGCATTGCCAGGAATTCTTGTCTTCTCCACACTTGGGGCCGGGGGAACAAAACATGCTGGAGTATTTCTTGTCAGGATTTAACATGTATTCAAGTCAAAAAGGTGTCTTTTAAATACACAGGTTGTCGTTAAGAAGTCACAGAACAGGCCTGAGATTCTGTATTTCTAACAAGCTCCCAGATTGTGCTGATGCTTCTGATCCTTGAAACACGCATGGAATAGAAAGGCAAAGGAACACTTTGGCTGCTCCTCTGCTTGCTTGAATTCAAGAGTGGAATTTGTTCCTTCTTCCACATCAAAGTTCTTTCAAACGTTTAAATCATGTTGTGTTCATTTATACAATTTATGTTTTTCCTTTACAATGCTAAATCGGCCAAATCCGTACATCCCTAATTAAGTTATTCCTAAATAGCTAAAGTGATAAGTAATCTGCGTAGTTTAAATCATTGACATATATAAACATTTTCTGCTCAGTTTTTAGTGTAAAGAAGGGAAGTACATTTTCATTTAATATGCATTAACTTGGAAAGAATATGCTAAAATAAGGGATTATTGTATGCTTTTATCTCAAGTATTTTTCCTGTTATTTGTGGTAATAAAATTTCTGACCAAGAAGCCTAAATATAATTAAAATCATATTTTTAAAAACTTTAGATGTTCTATATGTCTTTCTTTAATATTACATTATATCTAACTAGCCTTGAGTTCTGTCACTATATCCATTTTGTGCTTTATAATATCTGACAAGTTTCCCCTTGTGCTACCTAACTTGATTCTCAAGGACAATCTAATTTCCAGGTGAACCTAATATCCAGATGAGAAAATCTAGATTTAGAAAGGGCAAGTGATTGTTCTAATGATGCATAGGTAGTACTGTAGGAGCACTCCCCATACCTTCAACCCCACCCCTCCTTTTCCCATTCTATGCTGATGGACTGTGCACCTGACAGAGAGGTACCCCATTGTTTATAACTTCGGGACCATGATTGGTCCGAGGACCATTCTTAAGCTGTTGCACTTCCTGGAATAAATGTGTTCTGCATCTCACTCTGGCAGAGCAGTATTAACCAGCTCCCCATGTCTGGGTGAAGTGACTCTGCGGACCGACCACCCCATACCCTCATTACTTGGGACCTCATTCTTCCTAAGGTCCTAAAAGGTCCTTCCTAAGGACCTTTTGGTTCCCTCCTCCCACGGGACCCCCAACTCATCAGCAAACCCACTCAAGGCACGACATAAAACAACATAGTACATGTCAGAAAATAACTAAAACTTACATAGGTCTCTTAATTCTATGTCCTTCACCTATTATAATTATATTGAATATTTTAATATTTAGATAAACAATATTATTTTCCAAGATAGCTCTACTTATGCTTATACTATATATATATCAAGGTAAATTCACTTCTGCTTCCTCTGCTTCCCTAGTCCTTTGGGATCACTGAATTATGTATCATATTTTCTAGAGTGTGGCTCACTGTGGTTTTAATAAGGCTCTTTATGAGTAAAAATACACTTTAATTCTCATTTATGCCTCTTTTGAATTAATAGAGTTAAAATAGCATGTTTAAAGGACTCATACAAAAATGTAAACTGTACATTACTCATTTTGAAAAGACAGAGATACATTAGTCAAATTTTCTGTAAAAGAAGACCAAATGTCATTCTAATTTAGACTGTCCTTAAATTTATAGCCACACAGCCTGAAAGAATCTCAGTGTGAAAATTCTTTAAGACCCAAGTGATGTTATAAAACAAGTTGTATGTATATACTTCTATCTTCTTAAAAATAATTTATAGGACAGTAAAATAACTATATGTAAGATCTTTTTGAAAAGAATTTTTTTCAACCAAACAATAGTTGACTGGGTTTAATCTTAGTAAAAATCATATTTACTTAACCTCTGCCTATTCTGAAGTCCCTACCAGACATGCATGGACAAAGACACAACCAAAGTATCTCATAACCTAGTTCTCCTTTATCCTGCCCAGAAGACAGTGAGGACCTATACAGATATCAGTGATTTTACCTATCTTCTTAACTTCAGGAAAGTTTCTTGTAATGACATTTGTATGAAAGCAATGATACCTTTGTTGTCACAGTCAATGTAAATTTCAGTTGTCACCTCTCATGACATATCAGCTGACTTTGGCACTGATGATATTCTTTTTATTTTGTTTCCTTCATATGACTCCTGTTTTCTTTTTACCACATACCTGGATACTACTTTTCAGTTAAATTCTCTGCTTATTCCTCTTTCTCCAACTTCCTGACTTGATAGTATCCCAGAACTTAATCTTTTGAAATCTTCTCATCTATCTTTTGATTATATCAAAATCTCATGGATTTAAAATTTTCTACATGATAATAACAAAATTAATAAATACAACTGACATGTCCATGGATTCCAAACTTAAATATTCAAATGTCTTTGTGGCATTTCACTTAGATATCTAATCCTTATCAAACAAAATATGTCCACTTGATCTACCCCCAAACCTATTTCTTTCTCAGTCTTCCCTATTTCAATTAATGGTAACTCTGTCTTTCAACCACACATACACACAAAGCAAAACAAACACAAATGAAAAACCAAAACCATGGAGTCATATTCAACACCTCCTCCTCTCTCCTTTTCTTTGTTTCCAACCTGCTGGCATATTCTATTGGCTTTACATCATATTCTACCTCTACTGTTGCCATTTTGACTCATGAAATCATCATTTCCCACCTAGATTATTTCCAAGTTTCTTAGCTGGCTCTTTCCTTCCAGTTCTCTCCTTTTCAGTGTACTGTCAACATAGTGTTCAGAATATTGCAGTGACAATCAGATCATGTCAGACCGTGATGAAAATTCTCCAGTGGATTTCCAAAGCACTCAGACCAAATGCCAGTGTTAACAATGGCTAACTGCTAACTCCCTGTTTAATCAATCTTCTTCTTACCCACTGTTCAATATTGTCTTCTTTAAAATCCTTAAACTTGCCAGACACTGTCTTAGTTCAGAGCCTTTGCACTTGGTTTTGCTGCTGCTAAAATTTTTCCAGATATTTGCATGATGGGCTACAGACATTTCTTTAAGTATCTGTGAAATCATCACTTTCACAGATACTTAAAGAAATGAGTCTTGACCTGACTAATATATTGATTAGTCCACCTTCACTACTCCCCTTCCTGATTTATTTTTCTCCATAGTACCTATCACCTTCTATCTTGCTAAATAATATCCTTCTATATGGTCTGGTTTCCTTACCAGAATATGAACTACACAGTGGCAAAGATTTTTGCTTCCTGTTTGCTAACTTATCCACAAGTTACCAGGAGAATGCAAGAAATATTGTAGACATACACAAACTATTGTTATTAACTATTGACAGCTGAATATTACATCACACAAAATTATTCTTTAACACTTATGCTTATGTAAAACTAGCTTCAAGAACTTCAGTTTAGTGAAAACATGTCTGGGAAACCATGTGAGTCCATTTAATCATGGCATATCCCCCCAAAATTAAACCATCAATGAGTTGCTTCATATGTGCTATATATATATGTATATTATATATGTATATATACATATATATATAAATTCTTACTCTAAGATTGATAATGTGTTTTCACTAGGTACTAAGGGAGAGATGTTTTGCATAGGTTGTAATTTCACATTGATTTGACAATAAAAATACCTGCTTTGAATTGCATCATTTCTGAGTGATTTATGATTCATTTTAATCCAAAAGAGGGCTATTGCCACTCAAAAACACCACTCTTACCTAGGACAACAATGATTTTATTATAAGGGCTTATAAACACCAAAGACCAGTGCCTACTAAAAGACTACAAAAGTAAAATTAGTGGAAAATGCCCTCAATAAATTCATAATCTATGAACAGTTTTCACCTGAGAGAAACTAACAATGATAGAAAGTACTTTGGGCATGTGTAAGAGTAATGGTAATGTGCAGTATAAATTCTCAAGAAGAAATTACATACTTTTCAGACTTATTTATGTAAGGAAGGCTTTGGTCTATAACAAATTTATTATAATTAAATAAATCAATGTACATGACTATCATTACCAATTTGCTATGTTGTAAATAAGAAAACTGTAGAACAGAAAAATTTACTTCCAAATATATCACAACTACTAAAAGAATAGTTAAGACCTAGGTAATTGGATTTCAGAACCTACTCCCTTCACTGCTGAATCATATTGAGTCGAGGTAACAGACACAATATTAGATATCTGAGTCAAACTGGAACAGTTTGGTAAGTCATCCAGGAAATCTCTAGCTGAGACACATGCTGCATTTCACAGTTAAGTTAATTTTAATTATAAAAATATAGATTTATCCTCTCATTTCTTAGAATATGCTGATAAAACAAAGAACTATTCTATCAAATAAATTAATGCTTACTTAGATGGTAGCAGATAAAAATTTAAAAGGAGGAATCTTCAAGTTTTCCTTGTCAATGATAACACATAACACCATTACTACTAGTGGAAGCTATTTGAAAAGAATACGCTGCCAAAGAAGATGCTAGAAACTTGGTTTGTGTGTGTGTGTGTGTGTTTGTGTATATATCTTGACACTAATGTTCCTCAGTGTGTAACATTTTCCTCAAGGGCATGATGAGGTGACAGGATCATGGGCTTTGAACTAGACACGGTTCTGCTCTTCAATAGAACCATAATCATTCAGGATCTGAGCCTTATATTTCTCATGTCTCAGAGTATGAAACAAAGGTTTTCACAGTGTTGTGAAACTCCAGAGACATGATACAGTCTCAGTAAAGTAAGTGGACCCAGTCACTCTACTGCTTTGCAATCTTCATGGCACTTAACTACAGTTTGAAATGATATTTGCTGGTTTGTTTACCTGTTCCTTCACTGTCTGTATATAGGAAATAAGTTCAAAATGGAGAGTGACTTTTCTCTGACTTAGAACAATGTCTGTTATACAGTGGTGAATCCACACATATTTATGGAAGGTTGAGTATAAAACCATTAAATAAGTTATTTTCTTTTTCTTGCAGTTGCCTTTTACTTATTCATTTTTGTTTTATTTATTTATTAAGTTTTCCAAACAAGCAACATTATATGGGCAATGCTATATAGGTATATAAATATCCCTAATACATACAAGGTCCCTAGTGATGATCACTGTCAGATAGAAAGTTTATATTATTATGAGACTAAAGTAGGTCATTTCACAAAAATTATTTTTACAATTGTAGTATCACTGTAGAAGTCACTATGAGAATCTCAGTTTGCAGGGCAAAATATATGTAATCATCATCTAACACAAAATCTAAAATATAGAACATTCTGACCTCTGATTCCATACTTAGTATTCAGGAAAGAGACCCAATATGCATAAATATGAAAGAATTCAAAACATGAACTGAAGGGAAATCTCTTTGCATAACAATAGAAACAAACAAGCTCCTGTGGATTCAGAGGTTCAAAGTTAAGTCTGTATCAAAGAGCATTCTTTGGATAAAATGGTTATTACAACTCTGTTGACCTTTAAGAAATCCCTCAACATTATCTTGCAGCTGTTCCAAGTTGCTAAGGCTATTCATAACTTACATTCTACTCTGTAGTTGGCACCTGAGGGGGCGTGAAACCAAAGCAAACAATGCTGATTTTGCACCTATAAAAATTACTTAAATTAAAATTATTTTTTTTCATTTTCACTAATTTACTTCACATCCCACCAGTGTTTATATGGCCAAGCATGAACTTCTAGGCTCCCCACGCTATCTAAGAAAAAGGTAGTGCCTGCTGACCTCAATTCATTAGTCAGAATCATGAGGGAAAAGCAGAAAATGCCAAAAGAGAGTTGCGATTATTGTCTCAGAAGTGGGAATACATTACACAAGCAATTTTCCTCATCTTAATGCCAAATTAGTAGTAATTTTATGGTCTAACTTTTTTTCCATGCAGGAAAAGTCCACTTTTAAAAGGTAGAATGGCAAGAATTGAACTATTTTTCTTCTAAAGAGTCTGGATGTAGAAAAGACAAAGAAATTTGGAATTCTTGCAAGTGGATGGGCTTCACAGTGCTGAACAACTGGGGATTTTCAAAAGTAAAACACTGTGTTCTTTAAAGTGATTGGAAAGATAAGTGCACAAAGCTGGTCAGATAATTAATAATTCTCCTAACTAAAGAGAATACTCTTGTTATTAGCATACAGTCTAAAAATGAATAACGGAGCTGCTTAGGGAAGCTAGTATGGCTGTATATGTGTGTATTGGGTGTGGGTTGGGAAATTATTAGGATTCTTGCCCTGTATCCAATGTCTATTATTAGTTACAAGCCTCTGATATTGTAGATAATCTAAAACATTTGAAAAAATATAAATTTGGCATGTGTACTCATACAAGAAGCAACAAAAGCATGGAATTTATTGCATTTAATCTAATAAAAATTATACCAGTTCTACTTCTATAAAATAAAAAGGTGCTTAGAAGAATTAAGATTCTATAGACAGATAAATAAAATGAAAATTCTTAGTCTTTATAGGATTGGTTGCAAGGCCAAAATCATACATTAAAACAAGTTATTATTTTAATATTACTAATTTGCCACATTTGAGTTAATACTTAGAATCCACTCTTCTATGAAATTGTGATTATGAAGACAAATTACCACAGTCACAATTTACTTTCTTTTCCCCCAATAAATATAGCAAAGACCTTAAAACCCTATGAAATTCAGTAAAGCTCTTTTGACTCCCCACTCCCAGTGATCTTAAAAAATGCACATGCACATTCAATTCCATTACATTTTGACAACTGAAAAATCACATAATTGGTTTCAGTCAAATATGAGCATGATGTTTGCTGTAACTCTACTCAGTCTCATAGGTAAGAGCATGATGGATGAACTACTTATGCCTACAGTCTAAGAGACAGGTTAGGAGCCAGTCAGGGGCCAACCCAGGAGTTTAGCCATGAAATAACTTTGTGGCTTTGGTAAATTGTCAATCTCTCAGTATCTCATATCCTCAGATTGGAATGGAATGACAATCTCCACCTCACAAGGTGGCGGTGACAATGAAATGAGATAATTCTCAAATACGACCAATGCTTTATACCAATGCTTTGCTCATCATGAATCCTCAGTGAATATTATCTATTCTTTAAAGTTTATTTGCAATGTAATTTTTCTTTGCCCACATTTATCAATGCAATTTTTTTTATAATATTCACTATATTACAGAAATATGATAGTTTACTTTTAATATCTTTACATTAAAATTTTCTGTATCACTTTTTATCATTTGGCATCTACTATGTGGTTTTTATTTTTTAAAAAAAGTAAGTTTTGTATACAACCCAATAAGCAGATCTCATATGTAAAATCTGATGAGGTATGAGAGATCTGTACACATCACTGATCCATATCTCTATCAAGATAGAATATTTTTATAATCACAGAAATTTCTCTCTCATGCTCCCCTCTTTGCTGGTCATTCTTGGATATTCCCCTAAAACAATTGATTTGATTTTTTTCTTTTACTACTGGTTAGTTTTATCAGTTCTAAAATTTCAGCTAAACAGCAAATCTATGTTTAATTGTATGAGGAATTGCTGAAACAAAACTTGCCAGTTTTACACTATCAATGATGTTTGTAAATTCAAAAAATATTTCCACAGACTGAATTGCTTCTTTTAAAGCAAATATGCTTCTTTTAAAATGTATAGTTATTCTAATAGATATAGGGTACTATTTTGTTACAATATTTATTGGTATTTATCTAAGGACTAATGATGTCCATTACTTTTCAAGTGTTTGTTGGCCACTTGTGCATTTTTCTTTGTGAGTGGTGTCTGTATAGTTACTTCAGACTTTATAATTTTGTTATTATTTGTTTCCATCTTCATCATTTTATTATTGATTTGTTTCTGTGTACATATATTCTGGATTGAAGACTTTTTTTCAGATATGTTTTATGAATATTTTATAGCTTGCTTTTGATAAGCAGAATTTTGTTTCAGTTTTCTGACATATAATTTACTTTTTTATTTTTTTACTTTTTTAAAATTGTTTCTTTGTTATTGGTAGACCTTCATTGTATTCATTTATTTATATGCAGTGCTGAGAATCGAATCCAGTGCCTCACACATGCTAAGCAAGCACTCTACCACTGAGCCACAACTCCAGCCCCTAACATATAATTTTAAAAATCTTTATGGTTATAGTTCTTCTGTGCCCTGCTTATGAAGTTGTAGCTCTTCACTTACTCTAGGGTTGCAAAGATATTCCAGGTTTTATCCTAGACACTAGAATTTTAGCATTTATTTTTATGCAGGTGGTGATCCAATTTGAGATACTTTTTGTACTTCATGTAGGGTAAAGACTGAGGTTCAGTTTTTTCTAAGAAGTTGTTAACACCATTTTCTTTCTTTGCTGATTCATATGTGTTTCTCATAAAAGTGAGAGGCTATCTAAAAGTTAATTGTAGCAGATTGTATTTTACATAGAGAGCTACAACAATCTCTCACAGGCCACTACTCTTCACATGTGACTTGATTTTAATGTCATTGAAAGGTACAATCTGCATGATTTCCTCTTGAACTCTAGTGTTCCTTTAAACCAGTAGAGTGTCCTGGAAGAAATGCCACATGGCTACTGAAGGTAGGTCTAAAAACAATATATAGCTTCTGTGTTGTTTGTTGAAACAAATGCACTTGAGGTCCTGGACTGTTTTTAAGGAAGTTCAAACTGCCCGTGTAGAGATACTCCATCTAAGAAATCCTGAAGTTACTTGAAGAATGAATGAGATGCCACTGGCCAGACCATTACTGTCTCATTTCCAAACATCATCCCACTATACCTACATTAGAGAGTACACAGCGGAACCACCCAGTTGAGCCCTCCTCACAGTCTTGACCCACAGAGATAGGAATAGATAATAATTGTTTTTTTAAAGCACCAAATTCTGTGTTGGCTTGTTACACATCAATAGATATCCAACTTTTAATTTTGTTTTTAAGAATGGGGTACTAACATAACAAAAACCTAAAATATGTGGTTTTGAAGATTCCCTTCAAACAATAGTGCTTCTAAGAATCTTAAAAATACTGTCACAAGATAGTCACACAAAGAGCACAAAGAACAGAAAGGCATGTCTCAAAGAACTTTGTAGCTATGAGTTTGATTTAAGAACATATTATAAATTGATGTATAAGAAGTCCATAAGAGTTCTTTATATTGAATGAGCTCAAATTATCTCTGGTTGTACTAAAATTTGTTCTGCAATCTACAATCTCAAATATGTATAGTAATTTTAAATTTCAGGTATGTTTTTCATCCCCAGTATTTCCATTTAATTTCTATTTTTCCTAGTAGTTTTCATTTCTCTGCTGAGATTCCATGTTAATTCATTTTTATTAAATTTCCCTTTAAATTCTTGAAAATACAATAGCTGTTTTAAAGTCCCTCTCTGCTAATCTGAACATTTGTATCATCTCCAGTGATCTTCTGGTACCTGTATACTTTCCTTGTTATTAAATTTTCTTTTTTCTTTGTACGTCTAGTATGTTTTCATTGTATTTGGACATGGTACACATTAAATTGTTGAGGGTCTAGTTGTTTTGCAGATATTTAATTTAATTTAATGGCAAATCAGTATGATCCTTTTTGAGGTTTATTTTTAAGTAACTTTTTAAGGCTGGTCTAGAATTTCTTTTACTTTGGGACAGAATATGTCAGTTCTTAAAATGTGACCTTTCAGCAGCGGCCTGAGTGTCACCATGTTTGGTGAGGTCTTTTTGTTCTAGTCGGTGAAATCTCTGTATTCCAGCTCTCTTGGACCTTCAATATCTTACATCAGTTCACTAATACTCTGTTTGCCCTAAACTTTTCTGAGTCTCACCTATAGGTAGTTTCTTTATTTCATTCCTGCTACTTTTTGTTCAATATCTAAAACTGGTTGCTTCATGTAATTTGTCCAGTTGTGTAATTACTTATTGCAGAAAATAAAATGTAGTACTAGTTACTCTATAACACTTAAAAGCTTTGATCTTGTTTTTTATTTGTAGCCTCGATCTTACCATAAGATCCAGTGTTAATATTCACTGGAAGCAAAAATAATTTTAGGGGAATGATACAAAATTGAATACATCTATGAATAAGAAATGAATAATACTCAGGTGTATCTTTCAACTACTAATAAAATAAAATATTAATAAATCATATTTCATAATATCAATGTTTTAGATAAAAATCTCATCCTAGATTGTCAATAAATATACTCTTAATTTAAAAGAATTTTAAACATGTAAGTATAAAAGCTCAAAAAATAAAAATTGTTCCACTCTTTAATATATGAGAAGTAAATTATAAGCAAATAGCAATGTATTAAATGTGTAATGAATAGAATGTGCTGATTTCATTTTCTTTTGTCATAATTTGAACTGGAAAATGTCATCTTAAAGATCAGAAGACATTAAAAATACTAGTATAACTTTTACCAGAATTCAAAATAAAGACGCTGAATTCTCCCTACATACCTTTTGTTACTTGAGGTATTAATGAAGCTCAGTGCATATCATAGACAAGCAAGCAAAGGAAACAAAATCTTTGGGCATGAAACTTTGGGGAAAAGCTACATACAGATGTACACATCCACACAGTGATCAACTTTCATTCTTATAAACTATTTGTTTATGTCAAATGTTTAAAAACAATTAGCTGAGATTTCATTTGGTTTTTTATGTCTTTATATGTTAAGCCTATAGCATTGCTCTTTTATATTTCAAAATATGTATATATGCTCGAGATATTAAATTTATCATGTAGTGTTAAAATTTTTCTGAAGAAATCTATTTAAAAATTTCTTGTAACAGTTACATGAAACTGGTTAACATTTTTCTATTTTTAGACATTTGTCTTAATGCAAAACGATTACAACTGGTAGAACAAATGGAGCTAAAACGTGTGCTTAGTTTGAGCATCCTTTTTCCTCACAGAATAAATAATTGGGTTTGTGTTCTGTATTAACGTTCTTATTAACTGAGCCAATGCTATAAACATTTCGTAGAAGTTGTTTTAGTCAGCTTTTTCACGGCTGTGACTAAAAGATCTGACTAGAACAATGTCAGGGAAGAAAATTTATTTAAGGGCTCACAGTTTTAGAGTTCTTAGTCCATTGAAGACCGGCTCCATTCTTCTGGGGCTTGAGGTGAGGCAGAATATCACGGCAGAAGAGTGTGGCGGAGGGAAGCAGCTCACATGATGGTCATGAAGCAGAGAAAGACTGCAGTCTCTAGATACAAAATAAATACCCTATGCCACACCCCCAATGAACCACTTCCTCCAGCCACAATCCACCTGCCTCCAATTACTCCTCAGTTAATGTCATCAGGGATAAATTCACTGATTAGTTAAAGCTATAACACAATAGTTTCTCCTCCAAAACTTACTGAATTTTCTCACTCATGAGCTTTTGGGGGACAACACATTTAAACCATAAAGGAAAAAAAAAAAGAAAAAAGAAAATCAATATGTGTTTCTTAATAAAAGAAATACAATAATCAAAGAGGACATGCAAAGATCTTAATGAAGAATGTAAAATTTTTTACATATTTACCTTTGTAACTTAGCTTGAGTCGTGGAATATTTTGTTTAAAAGTTCCAGTGACTGGAAGAAACAGCCCTGTCATGCTTAGTATCACCAAAGCATGAAAAAGGTGTAAACTGAAGCTTCTGGACTTTGGTCTCTCATGTTTATTGGCATCCATGATGAAAAACAATGTTCTCTTTCAGTACTACTGGACTCTAAAAGAAAAAAAAATTAAGAGAATTTTTTGCAGATTTTTCTAGATATACTATAATTTTCTAAATGTACACAGAATTTTTAAAAAACAATTTCTCTTTTCTCATTTACTCTTACTGAATTTTTCTAGAGAATTTGAATCCCAAACTGAGTAATAAAATTCAGAATTGTCTTTACTTCAATGTAGAAATGAATACACTACTAGAAATTAAACTATTTTTTAAGTTACCATCTTTTCCTCTACGAAAATTGTTGTTTTGTTTTTATTGTTAATATCTGAGGATTTTTTTTTTTTTTGGTATGTGTGTGTGCTTAACTTGTTTTCTTTGATCAGATGAAAACACTGGGTAGAAGTCTACGTGTATTCCATATCATCTCCCAAAGAAAAGATCCTCAAACAAAAGAGATACAAGCTATTGTTTTGAGGGAGTTATTCTCTTACTTCTGATTTACAAGACATTAAAAAAGGCTACTTAAATTCAGGAGATCAGATGAAATCAGGTCATGTCCTCCAATACAGAGTGGAGGCCTAGAACATATCATCTACTAGTTTCTATTTAGGGCAGCTCTGAATAGAAAAATACGTTATAAGGTGTAAAGATTAATAAAAAGGAGGAGGTGGTAATTAACTACACTGCCATAAATAAGCTGACTTGGTTGTCTTTGTGAAAAATTGGAGAAAATCAAAAGACATATTTCAAACTAAACCTGATATTAAAAATTACAAATAATATTTATTGAAATATATATGCCAGATCCTTTTTAAAAGTAGCTTACAGACTAAATTGCTTAATGCTAATGGCCGTCATAGAATAGGTAGTTCTTTACCACATTTCACAGTTGAGTAAACTGACACGCAGAGCTAAATATTTCTTCTAAGGTCATATGACAAATAAGAGAAGTGGAAATACTTGATCAGGACTTTAGATGGAATCTATCTTCTTAAGACCTATTCTTCTGTTGTTTTCATTATGATAGAGTCAAGTGGCCTTCAACTACTGATGGATTCTTCAACCTCTCTTCCTTCCTTAACATACTCTTCTTTCTAGGAAATAGCCCATGGAAAAGATCTTGCTATACTGACTTCCAGGGAGGATTCTGCATGTGCTTTAATATTTTTTGTACCTTCCATGGTGATAGTGTTAGTCATAATAAATAGGTATTAGACTTTAAATGATTTTCTCATTATTTAACATTCAAAATAAGAATTTCATGCCTATTCTTTTAAGAGATCCATTAAGGCTGAATTTTTGTTAAGAAAGAGCAATTGTTCACTTTACTAAAATGCTTCAGAGACTTTAAATATCAAGGTTCCAGTTACCTTTCATCTTAGAAATGAAAAATCATCTCACAAAGTAAAACAAGATCCAATTTTGAGGTGCACTAATTTATGCTTATGAATGGCAAGCATTTAAGGATAGACAAATCTTACGTTACGTTTCTTCATGAAATATTAAGCATGAGAGTGATTTCCTAATTATTTTTATTATTTTCAAAGTTATCTATGGAATTATCAAATTATTTCATAACGTGAATGTTTTATTCTTCCTATGGATTACTGTATACAGATAAAGTTTATTTTGATATTAATTTAAGAATATTTTATAAATATGCCACATAGCACATATTTTATTCACATTTACTAGAGATTTCTTGAAGGTTTCACCCAATTAGTTATAATCTGAGAGACAAAAAAAATTTCTTTCCAATTAAAAAGATCCATACTCAGCAGTCCTTTATGAAAATTTTAGTTTTTAAAACTTAAATTATATGCATTTGAATATAATACCAAAACGAAATCCTTAAATAACACATTTGAAATAAAAATCTAAAAAATCATATTATTTTTAAAGTAGTAGGAAAACATGTTTAAGCTATTGCCACAAAACAGAGTCACTTTGGTTGATATATAGAAAAAAGTTAACAGATTAGACTTGAATCATGTTTTTAATTACTCAATGTCTTAAGAAATGCGTCCTGGAAGCTTTTTTTGACTTGACATCACTAAAAGTAGATTTATTCTTTGACTTATAGATTCTTCTTAAAAGTTTGTTGCTTTTGGACAATTGTCATCCCCAATGTTATACATTTGCATATTAACATATATACATATACATCACTGGTCATGATATTTGAATATACATACATGTATGGTTGTATATATTCTACAATTATTATCAGTCATTAACACCCTAAGTAATCCTCAACTATTTATTATTGAGTGAGCGATTAATTATAAAGTAATAACAAGAATATGATAAAATAATTCTAAAATTCAAACATTTATGAGACACAATGAAAGAGAACTTAAAGAACACTGTGTACATTTAAGAAAGATGAGAATATTTCATGGAAGAGATTACCAGAAAGGGAGTTCCAGAAACAGTGATACCTGGCTTAGGGTTCGAGAAAGGGTAGGCAGGCAGCATCATGGACTTGGTGAGAGGGCTGAAAGGAGAAGGGAGAGTGGAGCACAATCCAGTGGGGATGGGAGAAAGAGAACACCAAACAGCAACCTAAGCTAACTCTTAATTTGCCTCATGCCTCTTTGGATACCTAAAATATTATGACTCAAAACTACGCATCACTTTTTGTAATGTTTGCCATTGGTATCTGATCATGTGTGCTGGTTCCACATTCATCAGGGCTTCTCTAATCTTATTTTTCTCTTCCTTTCACTTTTACCTATTTCATCATGTTCACAGAACACTGGTGTCTGACTGCAGCAGACCCCCAGCTGCATACAAACATGCATTCTACTCCCTGCCCATACTCTCTGAAAACAGTGAAAGGTAAATTGAATGCCAAGACTGAATATGTTCAACTTCTCATTAGATAGTTTTTCTGATCATTTGGACCTGAAAAATATACTACTTTTGTTCCATGATTTGTAACAATGTATATGTGAATATATATTTATGTACCAAGGCAAAAGAGAACTTTCCATATGTCATTTTATTAGTAATAATGACCTCAGTACAGGACATTTCTGGAAATTAATGACTAGCTTGGGTTAATGGCCTTTGGCTATGTATTGAGATATCTACTCCTCCAACTGGTCATTAATCGCTAAGACATGCCCTGTGCCTCCAACATCATAAGTTAAAAAGATTGATGTTTTGGTTTTCAATGAACAGTAGTCTTACTGTCCACTATAACCCAACTCATTAATACTATTAAATAAGTTAAAAATCAAAGCAGTGGTTTCTTTGCTACTATGACATTCTGATAAGTGCCTGCACGTGTAGAAATACATATGAAGAGGGAGGAACAAAATGAAGCAAAAATCCTGAAAGTGCAATAACTTTTTTAAAAACTGAATATTTTTTTCCTATAGAACAGTCTCTTTCTACAATCTGCTCCCCCTGATTCTTTGTTTTTCTTCCCAACAATCCTTTGAATCCAATAGTTAATCTTTTAATTGAGAAAATTTATGTGTTAAATGTCTTGCCAACAACCTTTCTACTAGTGTATTGATATTTTGCTATCTTTATGTGTGTGCATGTGTGTGTGTGCATGCGTGTGCATGCACACGCACACATGCACGTGTTTTCTGTGTGCATATACAGGGGCATGCATCCTACATCTGGGAAGAATTATAAACAGAAGTAGGTGTGATTTACCCAAAGTGGGTAGATTTAGGGAATTGCATAGGTTATACTGCATGCTACTGTCTGTAACAAGCTCGACCTGGAGCCAATTAACTGCATATAATCTATTCCAGATGTTCACTGGGACAAACAGCACTCTTGGGAATCTTCAGATGTGGAGCCAATAGGGAGTGTTCTGATTATGAGAGTTTTACACACTGTTCCACTAAATCAGAAATCCAAATGCACAATCTAACACTCAAGAAGACCTTGTGCCATTTCCCTAAGGAGCATAAAGAGAAAATAACTCATTAGATGGATAGTAACTCATCAAAAAATTTATCTGAGGAGCAAGAGATATAAAATTTTATAGTGAATTTCATTGATGTGCCTTATTTATTCATATTTATTTGTTCCAAAAGTCGGTAAGACAAGATGATGTACTATTCATGTGGAAAAACAGCTCCTATCCATGGGATAATAATTAAAATATATAAGAAGTCCTCACATGTGAAAACCTGGAACATTTAGATTTAGGATTCATTCTCAGGTGGTGTGTGTGTGTGTGTGTGTGTGTGTGTGTGTGTACACTGAGGAGGGAATCATCACTTTTTTAATTTTATGAAGATTTATTTGTTCCCCATACCTAAGTGGTGCATGTAAGGTAACTTAAGTTTTTGGCCCAACTCAAAAGAGACAAGGCAATACAACTACTCCCAAATTAAAAGCATTATGAACTCACTTTGGCCAAATTGCAGCTTGTAATTTTGAGCTTTTGTTTGGTTAGATGGTTTTCCTTTAAGGTACACAAGACTGATCAATTATGGGCACCATTACTTTATGGCATGGTTGTTGATGACAAAACACACAGCAATTATAGAAGAAACTTGAGAGCCAAAAAGGCAATAGATACAAACTAATGAGAAGCTTCATGGTTGCAGAGCGCTATTATACATCCAATTAATCACATGTGATAATACCAAAGCAAGAAGCCAGTGGTATGTCAGTAGAGCCACTGGGATGAGGCTGGGAACACCAGAACTCTCATTTAAATTAACGTGATCTCATCCTTTCTAAATTTTTCTATTTTCTAATATACATAATATCCTACTACTTCTGTATAGTCAGTGGGATGCAATCATTGCTTATGTGTATATTGCTAAGAATAATAAGTAGAATTTACAAGGCAGTAACTTTTTGTTAAAGTATTTAATTGTCTATTAACGGATTTCATTGCCTTCAAAGTGTCGTGACTTCCCCTCAGTTGATATATTCCAGTGGACTCTAGAAGACCATCGGATTTGTTCAGAGATCATGAAGAAGAGGCATTTGATTAAATGTTAATCTACTTGCCAACATCCTTATGATAACAGCCAGTGACATTACCCCACAGTCCAAACTAAGTATGAACATCATCAGCTGTGGAGCTGAGCTAAACTATTTATCAGTAAAGATAAATTACAGTAGTTACATCCTATTACTCAGTGCTTTAAACATGATGTTTGCATTTCTAAAATACACTGAAAGTGTATTGCTGTATAAATACTGATCAACAAAGCACCACTATTACACATTACTTGGCTTTGCAAGCTCACAACCATGTACTTATAGCCAGATCCAATTCTCTAGGAACTACCCCTAATGAATTCAATAGAAGATACTATAATAGTGAGTATATGAGTAACCTCTTCGATATAATATTGTGGATTACATTTTTTTCCCAAACATAATAGTAACAAAATCAATGTTTAAATTGAAAAGAGGCTCCAAACAAATCAAGGGCCTCCAAGTTTCAAATTGAAAAATATTTAACATATTTTCAAAAATTAATAAAACTCTACAATAAAAGACTTTGTTGACAATATCATTGTCTATTCCTTAAATTCATTTTACTATTCAAAGTAGCAACCTGACAGTTATCAACTTGCAGCATCATAGAAAACACCAATAGCAAAATCATAGTATTTATTATAACCATACTGTTTATTTCTTACTCTGTTTATTATTGAAATATTTTTATTTCTAATGTGCTTAAGTTCTTTCATGTTTTAGGAAAGTCATTATTTTAAAAACTAAGTTATGTTTAGGAGAATACACTATCATTGTAATTTGTATCTTTCTTGAAATTTAGTTCTTAATTTAGATGTCAAATTACATGCCCAGTAAATACTTCCCCAGACTTATTTCATATTTCTGTTAATGTGGGTAGCAAATAAATTTGAATATTAAAATTTGATTCTTCATAATAAAAAGTTCATAATCTATTTACAAACTAAGGTAGTAGTACATGCAAAAATAATTTTTCACTATGACAGTTGTTTTTCAAAACAACATTGGAATTTTCATGGTGTCTGCTTCAGCAGCACTTGTCCTAAGGTTATAATAATGCAGAGATGCACAAGAGAAGGGTGTGAAATCTACATAAAAATAATGTTCAAGTCTGAGAATTCTTTTTTATTGACATGTAGTTGTTCTGTTTCTTACAATCTTCGCGTGTAATATTTTCAAATAAAAATATTTATTGAAGCAGGGCGCGGTGGTGCAAGCCTGTAATCCCAGCACTTAGGGAGGCTGAGACAGGAGAATCGCAAGTTCAAGCCAGCCTCAGCAATGGCAAGGCGC
The DNA here is from genome assembly GCA_004024805.1 of Geosciurus inauris. Lineage (NCBI taxonomy): Eukaryota > Metazoa > Chordata > Mammalia > Rodentia > Sciuridae > Geosciurus > Geosciurus inauris. Next base: position 14,056 of record PVHX01017120.1, on the reverse strand, counting down.
TGAGCAACTCAGTGAGACCCTGTCTCTACATAAAACACAAAATAGGACTGGAGATGTGACTCAGTGGTGGCTTCAATTTTATTGAAAAAGTATGTAGGAGGAAGGAAAAATTGAAAATATTGCTATTATTTAATGCTTATTTTATAAATCTTAGAAAAAGAGATTTTATTGTATCCTAAAAATAATATTTAGACATTATTAGCTTTTAATTCATAAAATATATCAATCTACTTATCTAAAATCACTGATACAGGAAATAGCCTTTGAATATGTTCTAATAGTAAATCTAAACGAAAACATGGGTTTATAGTAGATTTAATTTGAAATAGATTGCAATATTGAAAACTAGCAAATAATTATGAACTAATTAAATTGTTTTGAGACATGATATAGAATAAAGATTCTCTGTAAAAATCCTAACACTTCCTAAGTAAACCAAGCAAGAAATGGCTTCAGATCTACCACCAACTCCAATATTCAACAGCACACTTCTTTTTTTTTTTTTTTTAATATTTTGTTTAATTGTAGATGAACACAATATCTTTATTTATTTTATGCGGTGCTGAGGATCGAACCCAGTGCCTCACGTATGCGAGGCAAGCGCTCAACCGCTGAGCCATAGCCCCAGCCCCCTCAACAGCACACTTCTTAAGCTAAAAAACATAACGTAGCCAAAAAAAAAAAAAAGTGACCTTGAATTTCATATTCACATGAATTGACTTTACTTTAGTGTGTACTTTAGTGTGTCCTCCTGATTATCAAATGAAACTTTGTGCAATAATGCACTTGTTAACTGGCAAGATTAACCATTCCACAGTTTACATACATATTTTGCTATAGATGATCTTGCAGCTACTACCAGAAATTAAGAAGTTCCTAACATCTTGACCCGGTCAATATTCTTGCACTGGCATAGATAGCTTCACTATCAAAATAACTAAACACAACTTTAAAACAAAACTTAAACTTTTATAAACAAACGTAATTTTCTTCTTTCCTCACTACCACCTCGGTACCAGGGATTGAATCCAGGGATACACTACCACTGAGCTACATCCCAAGTCCCTGTTATTTATTTTTTTTACTTTGAGACAGGGTTTCACTCAGTTGGTGAGGCTGGGCTTGAATTTTCAGCATTCTTGACTCACCCTCCTGAGTAGCTGGGATTATAGGCATGCAAGAGTGCACCTGCCTGCCATTTTCAATTTAAAGACTGCTCTGATAAATTTCTTTTTCCTACATTTCTGGTTATTCCTTGTTATGTTTTCTGTAACAGAGGAGAACAGGTTGATGGTTAAGCAGTCAGACACAAAGCTCACTTCTGCCATTTGCCTTGGGTTTATCAATGGGCCAGGTACCCATCATCACTATCTCACCCACCACTTCTGACATTGTCAGTATTAAAAAGCCATGATATAAAGCCCTACACTATGCTCATGTACATAGTTAAGTGGTCAATTAGTATTAGTCTTATTAAAGTACTATATTCAATATGTTCTAATTTTCTATTAAACTTCTCTTCAAGCACAAGAGAAAATTTCTAATATGAAAATTATTTTCATATTGGAGATCAATTGAACAAACAAATGAATAAACAAGTCAATAAATAAATTCCATTTCTATAGTGTAAAATGGGAGAATGAAAGCGATGGTTTGAATTTGATTAATGGAGTATAAGACATAATTGTATGTGGAGAGTCTCAAATGCAGTCAAATAAATTAAATTGTATAATTTAACAAGAAAGGGAAAATAAGTGGAAACCCAATAAAATAGTAACTTCATGTAAGAATTTAAAATAAAATTAGAATAAACATGGTAAAGGTATGTAATACTTGGTTTTAATAGTTTTATTTGTATTACAAAGACTAAAATAATTAGGCTTCTCTTACTGTCTTTTCCAGAAATTAATACATGCTTACAAAATATAGTTAACAAAACTTCATTGTTAACACCCTATTATTATATATCAAACACAGTAAAACTGTGAAACACAGTGGAAACTAAACAATTATTTTGAGATTATTGACTACGATAGTCCAGAAAATAGGAAAGCACTATCTCCAAATTTAAAAAAAAAAAAGTAAAGTTGGATATTATGTTAACTTTCTAGTAGGTTTTGGTAAGTTAAAAAGAAAAAGAACTTTTTTAAAATAACATTTTAAACCATTCCAGATCTATAAACTTTCCGAATATTATTTATATCAGTTTTCAAAATTACTATATTTTATGTTTATAGCATACCAAAGATTTGATGCGATCTCTCCCACAGATTCAAAGCCTATTGCACTTCTTAAATCATCTTAATACATCTGCAAGCCCTAACCTGGAACATGAAAAGAATATATTAGAAAATACTTTTCCATATTCAGTATAAAATTCACATACATACATGTATTAAGTATTTCTATAGCATGAGCTTTACTGTCCTCAAAATGCAGCCTCTGTTAATATTAATTAAAAATATTCAAAACTAAAATTAAATGTCAATGTATTATGTAATTTGAAGCAACATTATTGTAAAATGATGAAATATTATTTTATAAATAATGCCAGTTTTAAATAACATGTATATATATCTCCATGTGAAAATATTTTAAAGTATTAAACTTTCTTTCAGAAACAATTCAATGTACTCAATATGCAATACACAAGCTTAATTTTACCTCATTAAAGAGCTCATGGTTAAAGCCAAATTAATCCCTTTTACATACACTCTCTTAATACATAAAGGTAATACTTCTGGACTAACACATTTGTATATTAAAAGTAACTTGCAATTGCCCAGCAGATAGGCAATATGTATAGAATCGGTTAGGATGCTATCTTATGATAATGAGACTAATAAATTGTCAGTAATTTCAATTTCTTTACCAGGCAGTCCTGTATCTCTCTAAAAAACCTACTGTTCTGGTCTTCCTATGTAAACATGTTGTGTGTGTGTGTGTGTGTGTGTGTGTTTCTGTGTGTTTGTGTGTTCTTTTCTACACTCATCCTCTATGTACATGGTTCCTTATCAGTTTCTGAGCTGTGTTTACTTTCCTCATATATTTAGCTACATCTCTGAACAATTGGACTTAAATGGTCATCGCAACTCTTTCTGCTTCCAAGAAGTGCATCAGTTAGGATAATCAGGGGATACCTGAGTTGAGCACCCAGCTTCTAATGGACATTTCCTCATTTTTGTTTTTAATTCTTTTTCTTTAAGCAAGTTGTTACCTTTTGTTATAGGACCTCTGAAGTTGACTCTGGAGTGAAGATAGCACTATGATAATATTCAGATTTCAATATAACAGAATTCAATATAACAGAATGATAACAGAATTCAACTTAGATCATCTCTCAAAATCTCTAATAATTAAATCCATTTATTTTTGCCATTTGTTATAGCAGCTAAGATTCAATTCTTGAATCTTCTAGGGGTGGCTCAGACTACTCGTTAAGAGGTCAGGCCCTGGCCAGAGGATGGTTTGGGTGTAATCTCTGTTTTGCTCTTTATCAGCTTTATTCCTTAAGAGATTTCATTCAATTTCTCTGAAGTCCAGTTATCTCCAAACAGGATCATCAGTTGTCATCAAATATGATAAGGTGGGAGAATAAAAAGAAATGATGTGTGGAGATCACTAGTACATTTTGAGACACAGTTAGGCTCTTGTCAAATGTGAAAGCATCTCCATTTTTAAAAATTTATTCTTTTTATACATGACAGTAGAATTTACCTTGACAGAAACATACATGGTGTATAACTTTTCATTCTTGCGGTTATACATGATGGGGAGTTACATTGTTATGTACATAGGAAAGTTATATCTGATTCATTCTACTGTTGTTTCCATTCCCATTCCCCTGCCCTTCCCGCCCTTTCTCCTGTCCCAATTCTGTGAACCTGCACCCTCCACCCTGGTCTATTCTGAATCAGAATCTGTATATCAGAGAGAAGATTCAGCCTTTGGTTTTTTGGGATTGGCTTATTTCATTTAGCATAATAGCCTTCAGTTCTATCCATTTACCAGCAAATGTCAAAATTTCATTCTTCTTGGGGCTGGGATTGTGGCTCAGTGGTAGAGCACTTACCTTGCATGTGTGAGGCACTGGGTTCTATCCTCAGTACCACATAAAATAAATAAAATAAAGATATTGTGTCCATCTACAACTAAAAAAATATTTAAAAATTTCCTTCTTCTTTATGGCTGAGTATTATTTCATGTAAATGCACCGCATTTTTCTTTATCCATTCATCTATTGAACATCATCTAGGTTAGTTCCATATCTTAGCTATTGTGAATTGAAGGAGCCTCCATTTTTACATGGGCTATAATAGCAACCACCTTTCTAAAGGTATTAGGAGGATATAAAACTTAAAGGAAGCCTGGAAACTCCCATCACTCTTTGTCACACTTGCAAAGGTGTGAGTAATTTGGCATTAAAGTTCCTAACCCTCATTACACAATGTACTTTTTTTTAATACACAACGAGAGAAGACCTCTATTATAGAAATGATACATTATTTTCTCCGGCCTTCCCATTTCCTTAGCCCAAATGCATTGCCAAAATGAAATCCTAACAAAAAACTACACAATTGTTTTATTGGATGTAGTGTAGAAATAGTTTGAAAATAAATAATAAAACAGTAAAAAAGAAATGTTATCTTTTTAGAATGTTCAATTTGGGATTATAAATATGTTTAAATAAAAGTCTGTGGAGAAGGTTTTAGAGTTCATAATATTTAGAAATGGTTTTGGCAGTAAGCCAACCTAAAGTTACTTCTGAAGGCTTACTTGGACATTGTACTAGCCAAAGGAGTTTATACACTTTAAGAACTTTAGATTTAATTAATTGCTGTACTATTTTAGAGTATTCAAAACACTGAGTTGTTCTAGCACAGTAAAGTTGGTTTATAAAATCTTTTCAAAAGATATTTAGGTCATTCCCTATTCTTCACAAGACTTGCATTTTTATCTTCCAGAACAAGCATCATTTTCACCTACAGATAAAAGTACTTTCAAACCACACGAAGCCAGAATATCTGTCAAGTTCACCGTTGTATCCCTAAAGTCTAGCACGGTGCTTGCTAAAGGGTGAGAGATGAACATATACTTGCTAAGTTAGTGAAGGTGGCAGCCAATCTCCTCCTCTTTCTTTCACCAGCCCACTTTAAAATGAACAGTGAAAAGTAGTCATCTCTTGTGTGAAATCCTAAGAACTGAAAAACTTTGTGTCTCTCCAAAGTGTCCTACAAACACATGGGAACTTGGGTACTAAAGCAGAATGACTTATGGATGTTACAAAGATACCCAAGGAAAAATAAGAGGAATGACCAAGTAGTACAGGGACATTGTTGGTCATTTTGGGTATTTTCAACTTTTCAGAATCACGTTTTTTTCCCCCACAACATTATTTGAAAGTATCTCAGAAAACTCCTGCATGTAGAGAGGCCATGAAATAAGAGAAAATTTTTGAAATTTAGAGTCTGGAAGGTTTGGATATAAATTTCAGATTTCATACATACTGAAAAAGATTTTCTTTGAAATTTAGTAAGTAAGGACAACTTTGCCATCCCCATGAATTTAAACTATTATATATTAAAATTTCCATTCATACAGTATGAGCAAAATAAGGAATAATTCTTACAATGATTTATTCTTTATTATGTATTAGGATAGTCCTATTTCCCCAACTAGGTGTGATCTGCCATTGAATCCAGTCAGCACTTGTGATTTGAAAGTGAGAAAATGCTCATTTAACTTCTTGCTAAGTTTCTCCCACTCCAATCACCACAGTCTGAATGAAAAATTTTATTTATTTATTTATTTATTTATTTATGCTAGGCATTGAACCCAGGGGTGCTTTACCACTGAACTACATTTCCAGCCCTTTTTATTTATTTTTTTTTATTTTGAGACAGGTTCTCACTATTTGCTGAGGGTCTCATTAAGTTGCCTAGGCTGCCACAAACTTGGCAATCCTCCTGCCTCAGCCTCCCTGGGACCACAGGTATGCACCAACACATCTAGTGAAAAAAATTTTGTAATAAGAAATGAAATTTAACATTGCTCATTCTTTACTATTAACTTGCTACTTCCCCTTTTTTCTCTGTCAATTGATGAGTTTTATCCAGAAGACAAAGTATAACATTAAACATAAGCAGAAATTAATCATGTTTAAAAACTATCCATTAAGTATTCATTCTTTTCTTATAATATCCATTCCTATAAAATTCACAGAACAGATTGTTTTCTAAACACATACATATTCAGATTTAAAAGGAGAAGGGAGACCAATGTCTAAGGGGTAAAATATGCAAGCAATTTAGAGGGGAAAAGTAGAGATGTGGAGATTATTGCTGTCTTGGGCAAGAAAGAATGTGAAGTTCAATTGTAACAGCACATACATGTATCATTTGGAATGTGAAAGAAGAGAAACAAATTCTTGATTTTAATGAGAAAAGATATTACAATGAGAAAAAGATATCTTCCTATCCTTGGTATTTCCATAAATCAGTTTTCAGACAACTCTTCAATAAAACTATTACATTTCATTACCTTCATAAAATTAAGAGCTCACTCTTAAAAAAAGAGAACTTATATGCTATTGTACTTATTTACTCAAATAAAAAAATAAAACAGACTGACTTCCAGGGCCTATGATAAGCACAAGTATTAAGAGTCATGCAACTCAGATTTTTCAAATTATTGCATTTGATTGATTTAAAATAAGCCTATAATATCATCTAACTATCAATTCACCAATCAACTGATATACTTTAGATTTGTAAAATAATATTTTTAGGAAAAATTATTAAATCTACAAGTGATATTTTATGATTATATGAGGTTAGGACAATTTAATTATACAATTGTCTATAATATGTTTTCACTTAAAATACTGTGAAAAGATATAATCATCCCCATGAAAAGGCAAATTATGCTTTATTACTGTTAAAAATGAAATTTGCATCAACTGGGAACAGAAACTTTTTTTTACTTTCTGGTAGATTTTTATCCTCACACAATTCAACTTGTTAAAATATGGTGTTCTAAACACATGTCAGATTCTCCAGTTGTTCTTTATAAAACATGCAGAGAGAACATGAGCAAGGATCAATCATCACAGTGAAAGGGCTCTGCGTCAGGGCCCTGAAGAACTGGCTGAAGTCCTGGCTTTGCCTCACACAGGATATCATGTCTTTTCCAATTAAATTAACTGCTCCGTGTCAGAGTGGTTTTATGTAAATTAGTAGTTAGACATATCATCAACCTAACAGGGATATTATGTAGCTTTAGTAATGCAAATAAGCATTTCAAACATGATCAACAATATACATAGATTAACAATATATATAGATCTAATTGTTTCTTAAGAGATTAACTTTTTAATTCAAATTTGCTTTCCCAGGAAAAGGTAAGGGAATAGTTATTCTTTACCATAAAATTATCATCAGTCAAGTGATGTTATTATTAATAGAGAGTTTATTGTATCTCTAGGACTAATCTTTTCTACTCCATTTCCAGGGCCAGTAATGTAGCCCTGAGTTGTGGCAAGTGAATGAATGTCTGGTTTACTACAATTAGTATTCTGGATTCTGCCTATAGACTACAATACTAGTCGTGCCCAATATTTCCATATTTTTCTCCTTAGTCTTTGCTTTCATAATGTCATCTCTAACTTGAAATATACATCTCCTAATTTGGTACCCAAGTTCCTTTTTTAACTATATAAATTGTCTTCTTTCTGCGTTCCTCAATGTGTATGTATTATTTCTTTTGGTCAAAATGGTCAACCACCACATGCCATCCAACTCATATTCATTTCCCTTTATAAGGAATGATGTGAATAATGTTCTGCCCTCGCTGACCTAATCACATCTACAAAGCATTTATGGATAAGTTTCAGGTCAACAAAATTCATTCACTACCAGGATAACTACAACATACTTTTCCCTATAACAAATGTCTTTATAAAAATGTTTCCCAACTTTAAGATGATTGGATTTGTGATTTTTCAATTTTTGACTTTATGACTGTAAAAGCAATATGCATTCAGTAGGAACTATACTTCAAATTTAAATGTGTAAATGTGTATCTGCGTTTTTTTTTTTTTTTGGTAGCAGGGATTGAACCCAAGGGTGCTTAAACACTAATCCACATCATCAGCCCTTTTTATTTATTTTTTTTATTTTGAGACAGGGTCTTGAGAAGTTGCTTAGGACGTTGCTAAATTGCTGAGGCTGGCTTTGAACTTGCAATCCTCCTGCCTCAGCCTCAGTAGTTGTTGTGATTATGGGCATGCACAACCATGCCCAGCCTAAATATGTATCTTTACCCAGCCTAGCAATATGCAGTATGGTATTTTCCCCTAATGCTGGGCTGTAGAAAGGAGCCACAGCTCCCAGTCAACTTTGCTGTCATGAAGGTGAACAACTAACACAATAGAGTGTAATAAGTTTGGAAGCTATGACAGTTTGTAAGCTATGTAGGGTAGGTGTATTAAATGTGCTTTCAACTAATAATACTTTCAACTTGGGCTTATTGGAACCTAACCCTGTCCTAGTCAAACAGCAGCTGTGGAAAGTCTTACTTCTATATACCTCTTACCTATCCTGAGGTTTAGAAAATGCTTAGCTATAAAAAATGTTTACTCTCCTATATTTACTTCAAAGAGTCCACAAAAGCTGACCAGCCTCAAAGTAAAAGTGTTTGTAATGCTTATTCGATACATAGCTAAGAAATCAGCTAATTAAAAAGAGCAAGCAATAAAAATCTATTTTTCTGATTCATTAAACACTAAATAAATTTAAGGGTTATGAGAATATGTAAACCTTCTAAGAGAAACAAATGATATTCTTTCACAACCTGGAAACCACTTCTAAATTTCTAATAGATCATCTGATGAAATATACAAATTTTGATGACGAACTGCAGAAGTCTACCTCTTTATGGATGGAAAACATGGAGGTATGAAGGGAAAATTGTCACATTGTTTCTAAGATGGCTGGGTGTAATTGAACCATTCCTTCTCTGAGGTATAAAGTATTTCAGGTGAGAAGTGCCCATTTTTAAAAACAAAATTGCAAGTAAATAATTACTGTGATTTTAATTAGGTGTAGATTAATAATGTATAATGAAAGATAAAAACAAGCTTTTTTTTTTGGAACTGAGGATTGAACTCAGGGGCACTCAACCACTGAGACACATCCACAGCCCTATTTTGTGTTTTTTATGTAGAGACAGGGTCTCACTGAGTTGCATAGCGCCTCGCCGTTGCTGAGGCTGGCTTTGAACTCGCGATCCTCCTGTCTCAGCCTCCCAAAGTGCTGGGATTACAAAAAAAAGCTTTTATCAGTTGGGCGCAGTGGCGCATGCCTGTAATCCCAGCACTTTGGGAGGCTGAGACAGGAGGTTTGCAAGTTCAAAGTCAGCCTCAGCTATGGCGGGGTGCTAAGCAACTCAATGAGACCCTGTCTCTACGTAAAACACAAAATAGTGCTGGGGATGTGGGTAGTGGTCGAGTGACCCTGAGTTCAATCCTCAGTACAAAAACAAAAAACAAAAAAAACCAAGCTTTTATCATCACTATGTTTTCCATTAAAAGAATATGTTTTAAAATTCCTATCTTAGGATGGGAGTGGGCATATGGATATGGTCGAAAATATTTGCTGTCCCTAAGAATCATCGTTCCTACTTCATGTAAGGAGTAGAAATGGACCAGTCCCAGCTGTGAACAATGCACATGGTAGAAGCTTCATTTCCAATCCTCTGTCATAGCTGGTAAGAATCAATAAATTCTCACTAATCCAAAGTGATGTGTGTAATGAATTAACACTTATTTAAAATAAATTGCTTGTTTCTATTCCCTCTACTTAACTTTTCTAACAAGCTATAATGTGAACAAGGTGTTCCTGGACCAGCTGTGGTCATACCAACTGAGGGCAATATACTGAGGAACTTGATAACAAGACAAAATGCATGAAAGTGCAAAATAAAGCCACTTCCTCACCTTGGTCCCTTGACTGCATCAGTCATTTTGCACAACAGAGAAATGCACTACTATCTTGTTTGAACACTGTATTTCGCAGTATTTTTATAACAGAAAATCCATGTATATTTATTAATCTTTATACATAGAATTGATGACTCCCTTTACTTATGATACATTTCATCATAAAATTATTTTTAAAAACAATAACAATATAAAATGATGTTGCTATAATTTGGATGTAGAGTGCCTCTTGAAGACCCAATTATAAAGACTTGGTCCCCAGACTGTGGCGCTATTGGGAGATGGTAAATTATCAGGAGGTAGGGCCTAGTGAAAGGAAGTTAGGTCATTGAGAGCATACCCTCTGTTCTCTCTCTCTCTGCTTCTGGGCCACCATTAAATGAGGACTGTTTCTTTACCACATGCTCCTGCCATGATGTTCTGCCTCACCACAGGCCCTAAAACAACAAAGCCAAACAACCATGGACTGAAATCTTCCCTCCTTTTAAGTTAATTTTCTCAGGTATTTTGTCACAGAGCCAGAAACCTCACTAACATACATTTCCCTTAAAATTATTAGAAAGTATAGTTATAATATGTCTTTTATGTGATAATTGAATAAAAATTAGCAAACTAATCTTTGTAAAATTGAGATTTCTTGGGCAACACTACTTTAACAATATTTCAGCACTCCTTTATGAATAGCCTACTCTTGTTTTTTTTTTTTTGTCTTACTTTCAACCTAGAAGTTTAGTTCTTTCTTTATTAATTTTTCTATGAAATTTGACAGACATGGCTTCCAACAATAACTCTGAAAATAATATTCCTGCTAAAGTACTAGTTAATAAGCTGATAATAAAAGTGGGTAAAGTTTGATAATGATAACCAGCTCAGAACTGATAAGATATTTTAAGAGAAGACATGTATAGATCATAATTTCATTTTATGGCTGACAGATTTTCTTTTAAATCTGGAAGCATGATATTTGACATGATATTTGAGCATGCAATGTAAAAGGAAATACACCAGGGAATTAGTTTGTTGCCACTGTTCTTAATTGACTTTTGTAAATAACATATTAAATTTCTCAATAATATGTTACACCTAATATTCAATAATTTTCTATATTATAACATATACTTGGGAAATATCTGTTGAACTATATATAAACAAAGATGGTCTAAATATTGTTTTGTGAAAAATTATCATGTTTTGGATGCACACATAATTTATGTGATCTATGAGACACAGGTCTGAAACAGTGCACATAGTGAGTTTTACTAGAAGAAGGAAAGAAAAGAAGATATAGAGCAAGGAATAGAATAAAGGAATATTTTCTATTGAAGTAATGCTGATAGTTCTAAATTTACTTCCCTATTCTTTATAGAGCATTTATAATTTATAGAGACTTTAGATATTAAAGATAAAGCATAGAAATAGTTCCTGCCTCTGGTGGAGCTTCCCTTCTATTAAGTATAAGTGCAGAGGAGCATAGTAGTCAAAACACATATTAAAACTGTGACAAGTGCTATATGGGAAAATCATGTAAAATAGGACCAAGAATGCTTCTAGTTGAGTTTCAATTAAAGATGTTAAGAGGGTCTCCATTAAAAACTTACACTGGAGGGGCTGGGGTTATGGCGCAGTGGCAGCGTGCTCGCCTAGCACGTGTGAGGCACTGGGTTCGATCCTCAGCACAACATAAAAATAAAATATTCAAAAAAAAAACCTTACACTGGAGGAAAGATCTGGAGGAAATTATTCATTAGCAGATGAAAAACCAAGAATGTTAGCTATGGAGGCAAAAATCAAAGGTCAGACTCTGCAAGTGTCTGAAGATGTGGCTAACACCATTAATAGAGTGTTTGGATATGTGGTATTATGAAAGAGTCGTCAAGAGGAGGTGGCTGGAAGGTCCAGTTTGGGCTTTGGGTCTCTCTGTCTACTGGATATCCAGCTGGCAACACCGTGGAGGCCACTGACTTCTACCCAGAAGGTAAAGGCAGAGGCCAGGAACAGATGTGTACGCTGATGATCATCAGCATGAAGGTGGATTGGGGCAGAGGAGGTTGCCAAGGGAAGAAGTTAAGGAAGAGAAAACAGCAGGTGCAAGGACTGGTCTCCAGCACAGTGCATTATTCAAAATTCAGGTAGGTGAGGGGGAACCCGTGATTGAGACTGACAAAATGCTGCTAGTGAGGGAGGAAGAGAACCAGGAGTATGTGTGACTCTGGAGTCACATGAGATCTTGGGTGTAAGACGTAATGATCAAAGATCCACTGAGTTAAATGTTGCTAATATGTCAACAAAATAAGATGTGAGTTTTGACTACTGAGTACAAGTGGTTCTGTGGTTCTAAAGAGGAGCACAATACTTTAAAATATCAATAGCTATCCGGGTATCTATTTTATATGATTTTCACAATGAAAATGTCCTTTTACATCAGCAGATGCTTTAATTTCAGGCATATAATATCCTGAAATCAAAACAAGACAATAGTTGTGTCTTTCTCATAGACTTTTTAGGTAATGTTATTTTTAAGAATAATGCTCTTAAACATTGTGAAAACATTTCTAAGAAAATGAATAAATATTATTTATTATACCTTATCTAATCTAATGTAAGATGGAATTACATCATTATTTTAGATTTCACCAAGAAAATAATGTTGCCAAACTATGGCTTGGCATTGATTGTGCAATGCCATTGATTTCAGAGATCTTAAAATAGGAAAAAATGCCCATATTAAGACTTATGAAATATTATTGTATTATCTTTTTGTAACTACACTAAGACATGCTTTCTATTTCCTTGATAAAGAATGAGACAAATTGTAAACACTGTAATTTATAGTACTTTAGTGGAATGAGAAGCTATTCTCACCAAACAACAAACCATACACTTAATTACCTTTTTCCTCCATGAGTGGAGGTCAAAACTCGTAAACTATCAGGATAACAGAAAAAATAGGAATTGCCACCCCCCAAAAAAAAAAGTAAAATTAATAATTGGATGCTATAAGTAATTATTGAACAATTAATTTATTATAGGCTTCTATTTTATAAATATGCTTTACATTTTAAAATGTGTATGTGAAATAATTACTAACATTTATAAAATTAAGTTTATAAGATCATTTTTATTGCATGTTGAAATAAGGAGAAAAATATTTTATTTGATTTAAAGTAATTGAACCACCATTGTGGATGACAATTCACTGATTTATTCATTTAAGAGAATATATACTGTGTACCTTCTAAAGTCCAGCACCTAGCCAGGAACTGCAGATACAGCAGGGAACCCCAAAAAAAGAATCTCTATTCAAGCAGCTTGTAGTTTAGAAAAAGGGACAAAAAATAAGCAGGAAAACAGAAAGGAAATAACATAACATGTAAGAATGCACTAAGTGCTATGGAAAAAAATGAAGGGATCAAAAAGGTGAGATGGAGTAGAGGCAATTTAGTTTAGAAAGCTCATGTAATTTATATTGTGTAGGTCAACTGTGAAAATATAAAGCATTTTTATTCTTTCAATTAGAGAACTCCATCTGAAACAATGACAATTCTCCTTTGGATCTTTGTTCTTATTGGACATCGTGTTAGAACAAAGCCTATTTCCTTCATGTTTACTGGAAGGAGACTGATTTTTTTTTTTTTAACTGAAAAGAAATAGCCTCTGAGCTCTAACTTTGAACTGGAATTGTTTCTCTCTGGATAAACCAGGGGCATCCTAAAGATGCCCAAATGCATTTTCATGAAATAGCTGCAAACCAAGATATCTGAGTTGACATGAAAATTGAAAATAGCAACATAAACCAATTTTTGCATAATGTAGCAGTTATATCTTTCTGCAATCCAAATTATAGTGAAAATATCGAGCTATTCATAGTCACAATTTAAAAATGAGTAATAAATGAGTTTGAATTTTTATAAGACCTCTCTATATGAGAACTAATCCAATTTAATGGAATTAAATAATGCTACATATCCTATATGTTGAACCCAAATAAACTCATCTACACCAATGAAAATGAACTAAGTTGTTTAAGATTACTCTTATTGAATTTTTAGAGGGAGAAAT